>CAUHTR010007508.1:24438-53683 GCA_959609185.1 Schmidtea polychroa | reverse complement strand
TTCATCAATAAAAACACAATTGGGATCAATAGTGCAAATCTCATCAATAAACGTACAATTGAGATCAATAGTGCAAATCTCATCAATAAAAACACAATTGGGATCAATAGTGCATATTTCATCAATAAAAACACAATTGGGATCAATAGTGCAAATCTCATCAATAAAAACACAATTTGGATCAATAGTGCAAATTTCATAAATAAAAGCACAATTGAGATCAATAGTGCAAATCTCATCAATAAAAACACAATTGGGATCAATAGTGCAAATTTCATCAATAAAAACACAATTTGGATCAATAGTGCAAATTTCATCAATAAAAACACAATTGGGATCAATAGTGCAAATCTCATCAATAAAAACACAATTGGGATCAATAGTGCATATTTCATCAATAAAAACACAATTGGGATCAATAGTGCAAATTTCATAAATAAAAGCACAATTGAGATCAATAGTGCAAATCTCATCAATAAAAACACAATTGGGATCAATAGTGCATATTTCATCAATAAAAACACAATTGGGATCAATAGTGCAAATCTCATCAATAAAAACACAATTTGGATCAATAGTGCAAATTTCATAAATAAAAGCACAATTGAGATCAATAGTGCAAATCTCATCAATAAAAACACAATTGGGATCAATAGTGCATATTTCATCAATAAAAACACAATTGGGATCAATAGTGCAAATCTCATCAATAAAAACACAATTTGGATCAATAGTGCAAATTTCATAAATAAAAGCACAATTGAGATCAATAGTGCAAATCTCATCAATAAAAACACAATTGGGATCAATAGTGCAAATTTCATCAATAAAAACACAATTTGGATCAATAGTGCAAATTTCATAAATAAAAGCACAATTGAGATCAATAGTGCAAATCTCATCAATAAAAACACAATTGGGATCAATAGTGCAAATTTCATCAATAAAAACACAATTGGGATCAATAGTGCAAATTTCATCAATAAAAACACAATTTGGATCAATAGTGCAAATTTCATCAATAAAAACACAATTGGGATCAATAGTGCAAATCTCATCAATAAAAACACAATTGGGATCAATAGTGCATATTTCATCAATAAAAACACAATTGGGATCAATAGTGCAAATTTCATAAATAAAAGCACAATTGAGATCAATAGTGCAAATCTCATCAATAAAAACACAATTGGGATCAATAGTGCATATTTCATCAATAAAAACACAATTGGGATCAATAGTGCAAATCTCATCAATAAAAACACAATTTGGATCAATAGTGCAAATTTCATAAATAAAAGCACAATTGAGATCAATAGTGCAAATCTCATCAATAAAAACACAATTGGGATCAATAGTGCAAATTTCATCAATAAAAACACAATTGGGATCAATAGTGCAAATTTCATCAATAAAAACACAATTTGGATCAATAGTGCAAATTTCATCAATAAAAACACAATTGGGATCAATAGTGCAAATCTCATCAATAAAAACACAATTGGGATCAATAGTGCATATTTCATCAATAAAAACACAATTGGGATCAATAGTGCAAATTTCATAAATAAAAGCACAATTGAGATCAATAGTGCAAATCTCATCAATAAAAACACAATTGGGATCAATAGTGCATATTTCATCAATAAAAACACAATTGGGATCAATAGTGCAAATCTCATCAATAAACGTACAAAATTTATAAATAATTAATTGTGCCCTATCATTAGTGATTATTAGGTTATAAGTTTTTTGTAATTTGTTTTTATAATAAAATATCAATTTTTAATAATAATATTTAAGTTATTTTAAATTTTATTTAATTTTATTATTTTTATTGAAAATACGACTGATTTTTTACAGTAAAAGTAAGATATTCATTTGAATAAATATTAATGATAATTTATGTAAATGTTAATAATTCTTTGCTGTCCAATAACGCTACTCATATCACTTTTCTAGAAACATTAAAGAATACTTTATTTCTTTTTTCCTTCGAAACAGTACTCTCATCGTGTTCTTTGACCGTCTTATTTATAAATCAAGGTATTGACATTATTGTGACGGTTCATTTGAGTCGATATTGTGATGTTATATAGCATCCAATTTTCTCACTTGTCAAATGTCTGTATCGAAAAGATCATTTTTCTTTTGAAACAATAAAGGAAAATAATTTTCGAAACGTTCCTGTATTCGATATTCAATATAATCCGTGTGGTAGCCATTGATCAAGCTTTGATAAAAAGAAATATGATATATATGAAGCTCTTGTTTTTCTCAATTTAGCCACCATTAGATCCCCGTTGAAACTTGATAAAGTTTAATCTTGTAAACCATTCTTTCACTTTTCCTTGCTTCAGTCAACAATTGCCAATAGTTTCAAAGTATGTCGTCAGTTGTTGCTAAAGCATTCTGTTCCATTTGAACTCATTGCGACCTAGAAGTCTAAAATAAGATTTGCCCATACTTAATGAACAAACTGATATCTAAATTGTCCACTCCATTGATAATCCATATCGAACCTTTTTGATGACAAATAAATATACTCACTTGAAAAAAGCAGTGCCGAAAATTCGTAAATATCAAAAACATCGATATATTTACTGCTTCATAGTCAAGCCTTTTAATATATACAACGGAAAATAAATCTGTGGTGAAATTTGAAAAAAAGTTCTTATAATTTATAAAATAAACATTTTCATATTTGCTTGACAATGCAATATTTAGGTGACAGCAGATAACCGTAAAAAAATAATTGAAACAGTTTTAGAAGAAGTTCAACAAAATTTAAATGTCGAGGAACAACAGAACGACAATAGAAATATACCAGTAATTAAAAATAATCTTAAAACTGAGGAAACTGTTTTGGTAAATAGTGATGTGCACATTTTGAATTTCGAAAAATTAAATACTGATGGCCACACTGGCGACTCTATTGCAGAAAAATATTTATATCCAGATAACCATGCACAAGCATTTGATGGTGAAGATGTTACACATTTCCAGAATATCAATACTCATGGCCATACCTCTGATTCCCTAGCACAGAATGCAATGTATCCAGGAAGCCATGCAAAGGTGATTGGTGGTGAAGATGTTGCACATTTCCAGAATATCAATACTCATGGCCATACCTCTGATTCCTCAGCACAGAATGCAATGTATCCAGGAAGCCATGCAAAGGTGCTTGGTGGTGAAGATGTTGCACATTTCCAGAATATCAATACTCATGGCCATACCTCTGATTCCCTTGCACAGAATGCAATGTATCCAGGAAGCCATGCAAAGGTGATTGGTGGTGAAGATGTTGCACATTTCCAGAATATCAATACTCATGGCCATACCTCTGATTCCCTAGCACAGAATGCAATGTATCCAGGAAGCCATGCAAAGGTGCTTGGTGGTGAAGATGTTGCACATTTCCAGAATATCAATACTCATGGCCATACCTCTGATTCCTCAGCACAGAATGCAATGTATCCAGGAAGCCATGCAAAGGTGCTTGGTGGTGAAGATGTTACACATTTCCAGAGTATCAATACTCATGGCCATACCTCTGATTCCCTAGCACAGAATGCAATGTATCCAGGAAGCCATGCAAAGGTGCTTGGTGGTGAAGATGTTACACATTTCCAGAGTATCAATACTCATGGCCATACCTCTGATTCCCTAGCACAGAATGCAATGTATCCGGATGCCCATTTATCAGAAATTGATAGATCAATTGAACGTTTTAAAAGTATCAATACTCAAAGTCACGTATCCAAATCGTCCATTCAGAACCTCATGTACCCCTTCAGGGATCGATTAGAATCTATACAGGAAAACAATAACTCTATCACCGAGTGTCTATCCCTCGACAAGATCAATTTATTGTCTATGGCTCACGTGAATGCTATAGATGGGATATCCAAGATCAAAGCTGTCACTCAAATTGAATTATTTAACTTACAATCGTTTCATTCTTCAAAATTACGAGAAGATTCCAAGAAATTATCAAGATTCCAAACATATGATAATGATCTATTCAATCGGCTAGGTAGGTCAAAATTCCCGGCAGTTCAACTGTCCCAAGGCAGTCTGGCCTCTACTGATCAGCAGTCATTGACCATAGAAGATGACTCAATTGATGTGATATTGAATCGGAGCCTGGTATCAGTAATTATGACCCAGGTGAAGTTGGCAGATTCCTCAATCATGTCCACAATTTTCAGTCAATATAAATTCCGGGAACATTTGGAAGAACTCAGAAGATGTTTCTTTCTCGAAGATGGTAATTTTTCATCTCTGCTGTTGCCAACTGTGTTTGAACTGGTATCGGAATCCACATGGACCAATAACAGGATAAATCGAATAACTTTGTCCGATATCCTCAAATCCTCTCTTAATTGCGCTCATTCCGATAACCAATGTCTTTGCGGCAACCTTTGTTTATCGGGCAATTCTTCTGACATCAAATTTGATAACAAGCTGGATAGTTTCTCCATGTCGTACACTATTTGCTGGCCAATCAACATTGTCTTCCATCGGCAACAGATTGTCCAATACGAGCTAGTTTTCCGGGCAATTGTGCAAATCAAATACTCGATCTGGTGTGTCAACGAAACCCGCCGAATTGTCCGCTCGTGGAATTTGAAATGCCACCAATCATCGAATAGAGAATTCACTCCATTTTATCTCTGCCTCCAGGAAATGGAACATTGGGTCAGATCAATGGATTCCAGTTTAGGAAATCAAGTTTCCGGTAGCGGGGCCGACAGTTGGCAGGAATTTGTCGGTAAATTGAATGGTGGACTAATCGATAATCTGGACCGGCTCATTGAATCTCATGCAACCTATTTGGATTGGGTGGTGTTGCGGTGCGTATTAGCTGGCGATTACACTGAATCGATAACAATTGCGAGTGGCGTGAAAAGGTTGCGAGAGAATATCCGGAAAATATTGATAGAAATGCTAGGAATGTGCTCAAAATATTATCGGCTGGTAAATATCAACTATTGGGAATCCGGTGACAGCAGGAAAAATAGGAAAATCGTTCAAACGGTTTCAATGTTGCATAAGAAATTCCGAAGCTGTGGAGAATGTCTGCTGAAGGTTATCAAAAATGCCCCTGGAAGCAGTTACCTTGATCAGTTGTTCACTTGTTTGGATTATAACAATTTTTATTATAGGCATTCTTTGGTGTGACTTTGTGATTTTCAATAAATTTCATTTCACTCTTTATTACTGAAATCTCATTAAACATTTTTATTTGTTTTCAGATTATAGATCAATATTTCGAATTATTAATTCTGATTAATCAATGTAAAAAATATCAATTATACTAAAAATGTTTAAATACTACAGAAAGGTCGCAGCTTGATCGCAATTCTCTTTCGTTCAATTTCGAATTTCTTTTTACTCGAAACTATTCAATTTAAAATAATTCGATTTTTCAACCTCACTTTAAAATAATTTACTTCAACAACCTCAACACTATCCAAGCATTTAGTACGGGGAGGTAAGCTGTGTATTATATGTTTGAATTCGAATTTCTGTGAGGGGATTTTGAAATATTTTGGATAAAAATTAGGAATGAAGTTAAACCTTTATGGAATGAAATCAAACTTCTTATTTTATGTATGGTTGAGAGCGGGTTTAAAGGTTGTAATTCAATTGCTTTGAGCCGAATATAAATCATTTGACCGAACTTCACCAGGCTCAAGGATCTCACTGATTTCATTTTCAATTTCATAAAAAATATTTATTTATCTGTTATTTACTAAGTAAAAGGGAGGCTACTAAAAGCGGAGAAATCCAATTCATATTTTCCTTTATTTATCCTGGGATAAAAATATCCTTAGCATCGATTATCATCATCAGGTTACCTACATTCATGACGGATTAATATATATACTATATTGATAATAGTTAAATCCATCTTTAAATTTAGTAAATTCAGTAAAAGTCTTGAAACCAACAATATATATATATATATATATTTGATCAAAAGGATTTATAAAATAATGTTTTTAATTTTTTTACAAAAACCGCCACTCCAATTATTAAAACAACAAGATATCTAATTCTCCCCTTCTTAAGACTTTTTCCACTTCTTCAGCCACTCGATTCTTCTTTCTTTCGTTCCTTCTTGTGAATGTAGTTCGACCCGATGAGGTGATAGAAATCTGACGATTTTATATGGGCCATCGTATTGCATACCATCCTTGTGCCTGTTCTGGAGCTCTTTACGTACGAGTACCTCCTCCTCCACCTCGAAAACACGAGTGCCCCTCTTTGTCTTATTCATAGCTCTCATAGTGTCTGCGGCTTCACTTTAGTCAAATCTCGCGTCTTCGATTCTTTCGCTTCTTGATATCTCGGCTTGTTTCAGGTTAGAGTGTAGGTTGACACTCCGTCCATAAATTATCTCAAATGGTGATAAACCTGTAGCACTTTGTCGACTGCTATTTATTCTGGGTAGAAGTTCGTGCCAGTTTCTCTCTTCACATCCACCTGCCAATGTTGCTGTAATAAGATCTCATATCGTTCGTATGGCTCATTCGGCTAAACCATTTGATTGGTGCTGGTAAGGTGAGCTGAATTCCTGTTTGATTCCAAGTTTCTGTAGCTTCTGTCTTAGGAAATTCCCTTCGAAATTTCGGCCTCTATCTGTTAAAATGCTCTTCGGTTTCCCAAATCGATAGATCCAACTATTAAGTATTGTTTTGAAAATTGTCTCTTGGTCTTGCTTTGTGATAGCAGTTAAAGAAATTAGTTTGCTAAAACAGTCCACCATTACTACCATATATTTTTTATGGCGTTCATTTCCATGTAAGCCACATCCATAACAATCTGTTCTAGGAATTCAGAGCTATATCTAGGAAAAAATGTTTCCTTGGTTCTTGCTGATCGATCTTTCTCTTAGCGCAGATCTCGCAACATCGTAAACAGAGTTGGATTGTTTCTTGCATTTTCGGCCAATAAAATATCTTTTTCATATAATGAAATAATTTCTTAACTCCAATGTGACATAGTTCTTCATGTAGGGTTGTTGCTAACAGGCCTGCAAATGTTTCTGGGACTAACATTAAGATATTCTTGTTCTTTTATACTGTTATTAATCCTCCATCAATTCGTGCAAATCATACTTTCTAATCTTGATAGTCCATCTGCATTCGAGTCGTCATCGCCTTTCCGATATTTTAGTTCAAAATCATATTCCGACAGGTTAGCTAACCATGTTTGGAACTGCGGACTGATTGGCGTTTTTGTAGTGTTCATGGAAACCAGTGCTTTGCAGTCGGTGCGAATTATGAATTTTTTTCCCTACAGATATTCTCTAAAATGCATGACGTATTCATGTACGGCGAGCAGTTCTATCCTGGTTACACAGTATCCCTTTTCATGTGATGACATATGTCTTGAGCCATAAACTAGTGACCGATTCTTCTCCATCTTCTGTAATTTGACTCAACTGCACCAATGGCTCCGAAACTAGCGTCTGTGTCTAGGATAAAAGTCCTATCTTCTCTTGGAAAATCAAGTATAGGTGCTTCGCACAACCGTCTCTTCAGAGTTTGGAAGCTCTCATTGCATTCTTCTGTCCAATTTATATCTTTATCTCATCCAGATGTTGCAGCGTATAATGGTTCGGCGATTTTGGCATAGTCTTTGATGAATCTTCTATAGTAGTTCGTTAATCCGAGAAACGATCTCAATTGTTTTGAACATTTTGGTACTTCTGCTTTCTCGATCTCTTCCACTTTCTTCCTGTTTGTCTGGATACCCTTCTCGTTAACTGTGTGACCAAGAAAACACAATTCTGTTTTATTGAATTTGCATTTTTCTGGATTTATCTTCAGTCCTGCCATTTGAATTCTTCTGAATATTTCCGTTAATAGCTCATCGTGGTCTTTTTGACTTTTACCATATACCAAGATGTCATCTAGATATACTACTACTCCCTTGAATAGCATTCCTTCTAGCACTGTGTGCATCAGTCTCTGGAATGTCGCAGGGGCTGTTGCTAAGCCAAACGGTAGTCTATTGAAGCAAAATTGTCCTTCTCTTGTACTGAATGCAGTCATTTCTTGAATTTCTGGATCCAACTTCACTTGATAATACGCCTGATCTAAATCGATTGACGAAAATATTTTTGCATTCGCGAGACAGTCTAGTAAGAATTTGGTGTTAGGCATCGGAAATGATTCTTTTTCTGTTATGGAATTCAATCCGCGATAATCTACACACATCCTGATAGATCCATCTTTCTTCCCTACTATCACTAACGGGGCATTTCAAGGACTCTTGCAACACCGAATAACATTTGCTTTCATTAACTCTTTTATAAGTTCTTCAATCCTTTTCTCCATGTGCATTGGCTGACGTCGAGGATGTTGCATTATTGGGCCTCATGTTATCCGCATCTCATGTCGAACTAAGTTTGTAAATCCCAGATCGAATTTCGATGCCATAAAAATTCCGCCGTATTCCCTGAACATTCCTTCAATATCTTTACTATTCTCACCTGCCATCTCCACTAGTGCTTTATTTATTCTTTCTTCATCAGTGTAAATTTTGTTTATCAATGACATTTCTATATTATTGATTTTCACTAACTTTACTCCAAACTCTTTCATTGTATCAATGTCCCCTATGAATTCGGGTTTGATCTCTTTTACCACTACTAATGTGATTATTTTGGTCTTCTGATTCCACGTGGCCGGTATAGTCATGTTTCCCATTGCTTCTTCACCTCAAGTTGGAAAAACTCCGCATAATAAAATCATACTACGCTGAAGTTCTGGTTTGCCTATTTTCTCCCACAAATTCTTGCTCATGACTGTTACTGATGCTCCAGAGTCCCATAACATCTCTGTTTCGGCATTATTCAACATTATTTTAGTCCAATTTCTTCCATCTTCCGTCTGGTACATCTCTTCTTCTGCCTAGTCTCTTCGTCATTCATTTCTTCTTTCACAATTTATTGTCTTGACTCCACCGACGAAATGAAACCCAAGGAGTCGCTGATGTTTTTTCCGTCTTCTCTCAATATAGTATATTTTTCAGGGACATTGTATCTATCTTCCATGTCGATGTGAGCAGTTCTGAAATCCTGGCTGCTCTCGGTGTAATCTCTTCTTTCAGATTTTGAATCTTCTTCTTCTATGCACGCTATTCTTTGATATCGGTGTGGAACCTCATTCCGTAACGAAAAACAATCTCGGAACCCGTGACCTTCCTTGCCACATATCAGGAATTTATTTCCCAATGGACACTCATACCTTCTGTGTCCCTTTTCGCCACAGCAAAAACAATCACCTACCGTTAATTTGGGACCGATGCTTGTGGTAGTCCTCTACTTTGGTTGTACAGCCTCCTTGCTATATTCTCCATGGATATTGTTGGCAGCTTCCTTTCTGAGCTAATCGGGATTCTCGCATTTCTCAAGAATTGTTCTCTTGGAGATTGTTCTCGACGACCATGGTTATTTCCTTTGTATTGTATTGGTCCGCGTATAGGATGTTCGTTTCTTCTTGATCTGTGGTGACTAAATGACTCTTCTGATAGTCTTCTTTGTGGTGATGTAGGCATGGGATTTTGAGTATTCTTTTGAATTCTCATCTGCCCTCCTTCAGTCACGCTAGCGTATGTTCTTTGACCGATTGCTTTAATAAATTCCATATTATTGTTTGCATTTTTGTTACTTTCAAATATTTTCGCCAATGATCTCGTTTCTTCAAATTTTGTTTCCGGTTTCGTCAATAGTATCTCCCGCAGTCTCGCATCGCGTGCTTTATTTGCGATGAGGTCTTGAACAATATCGTCTTCTGATCGTCCTGAATTTACAACTTCAGCTAAAGCTTTCCTTAGTCGTATCTCAAAAGCTGCAAACCTTTCATCATATTCCTGTTCCATAGCTGCCAATTCTCTGATTTTGTAATTGTGAACATATGTAAGAACCACGCTTTGGCTTTCGCATCTGTTGTTTCTGTTTCTCTGACGTTTCGAAGTGCTTGTCAATCGCTGTCCATTTGTCAGCAGCCATTCTTCTATATCCCTGATCCATTCTTCGGCTTCTTTTAAACCTCGTCCATCATATCGTCTGATGTTCAGTGTGAGCATGTCTTGGCATGATTTCGGTAGGCATTCCATTAGCGATTTTGTCGATTTCGAAATGGCGTTGATATTTTGATTTTCGGCGTGGTCGCCAGTTACATCCATCTTTAAATCCATCTTTAAATTTAGTAAATTCAGTAAAAGTCTTGAAACCAACATTATATATATATATATATATTACAAATATTACGTAATACTGTATATTTGGCTTGGTTTATACTCCTCACTTCTCACTACTTGAATTGATAATCGAGATCTGAACACAATCCAACCGGAGTTTGAGATTTACTAACAAACATACTACGTACTTTGAACGATTTGAAACAATTCTATAATTCAATTTACCCAACTGTTTACCAATCTTTCTTTTTGAAATCTTTATATCCTTCAGAATACACAATACCATCTTACATTTTGGCTCATCTTGTATGTTAGTATTCATATTCATATTCATTACATCATTCGACATATCAGTCAATTTACATTCATTCGTACAACGATCCTTAGCATTATTCATACATTTATCAACAGTCTCTTTCAACGTTAACAATAAAAACCGTTTTGAATAGCCATTCTTCACCAGTAATTCAACTAATTTATCTACACTTTTTACTGAATTTTTAAAAGTGGAAGATAAGCACCATGATCGATAAACCAATCCTTTCACCATATTTCTTTTATATCTAAATTCACAAACAATCTCTGGGGTAGTATAGAGGCCGGTATGTTTGTTTTCTGTAAATTTCTGTCTTATATTATTCATCTTTACTTTTAATTAACAAGTCAAGAAATGCATTGGATGAATCCTTCTCAGTTTCACATGTGAATACAATGTTCTTATGCAATCCATTCATGTAATGCAAAAATGGTTTCACATGTTCCTTATTTTTAAATATCAGAAAAATATCATTAACATACCTTTTATACACAATTGGTTTTTCATATTGAAAAGAAGCAATTTTCTTTCCTTAACATGCAAAAAATAGTGGCGCCATTGTTGGTCCTAAGAACGAACTCATAGCCACTCCATCAATATATTCATACCATTTATTAATAAAAAGAGAATTAACTTTGGAAGTCGCAAACTCTAAAAGCTTCCTAAATGCACTTCCATCACACATATTATGTGTATTAATATTTTCATTCCATAATTCACAACATAAATCAATTGTTTCTTTCAACGGAGACATTAGTAAATAAACTACATATATCAAAGAAAACTACATATATCAAAAACCTATTTTCCTTTAGAAAATTTTCGGTGACCTAAAATACCTTCTCACAATAGTGTGGTATTTACATAACCATGAAAATACATGAGAAATTATTTCTAGGCTTTTATAAAGAGAAAGATATTCAGAATTTATAACGTCAGAATAAATCTAGTTCATTTTGACCTGAAAACCAATTTTAATTCATATTGAAATGAAACCTTATTAGCAGTGGGAATCATGAAAAATAATAAAATTTCAATTGACCTACACAAAAATATTATTTGGCGTTTGCGAAAATACAAGAAATTTTAAAAATAAATGCCTCAGTAGGGTAGGTTGATCCAGAATTGACCAAACTATTTACGCATAAATAAAAAAAATTTAAATTAATAATAATTTTGAAATATTGGACGTGATTTACATGAAAATGTTATGGGGAAATATTTGTAGCTTAATATGTTGTAGTCAAATGCGTATGGCCGGTGCCAGTGTGGATCACTCCATTTAGTAGCAGTAGTGAATAGTAAGGACTCCAGCGCACTTTCAAGGTCATGGAATATCAAGATCAAATATAGACCAATCGAATCATTTATTTTTTAAATTAACATTTTATTTAATTACTTCTTTTTAATTTTTTTTTTTTTTCATTTTAATTTTATTAATTAATTATTTTATTATGTTTTATTTTAATTTATTACATTTAATTAATTTATTAGTTTATTAATATTTTATTTTAATTACTTACGCTATTTAATTATTATTATTATTATTATTTTTTTTTATTTATTTTTTTTTTTAAATTAATTTATTTATTTTTAAATTTATTTAATTACTTCTATTTATTTTTTTTTCTTTTTAATTTTCTTAATTAATTATTTTATTATGTTTTTATTTTAGTTACTTACTTTAGTTAATTTTTAATTTATTACATTTAATTAATTAATTAGTTTATTAATATTTTATTTTAATTACTAACGTTATTTAATTATTATTATTATTATTTATTTATTTTTTATTTTACATTTACATAATATTCTAACAAGAGCGTAAATTATAACAATAATATTTCAATTTTAATTAGAAATTATTTAATTTATTATAAAATAAAACGCTGAGTTAATTTTAGATAAACCGGATATTAATTTTTCGGAAAAAATAAATAAATAAACACAAAAAATAATATTTCTTACTTGAAACTAATTATCTAAATTAATTGGACAAATGAATAATTAAATGATAAAACACATTTTAATTAACTAAGTCAAATAATTCACAATATATATTTTATTATTCACATAAATTTAATTGTTAAAGTGCTTGTTTCGATTTGCATTCATTTCTAGACATAGCAGTTGAAATATGCATTTGACGAATCTTATAGTGACCGTAGGCATAGCTTTCATTACAATTGTACCAATACCTTTTATCGTCCAAACATTGGAGAGCTCGTTTTTCTGTAATGAAAGTATACAACTGATGATTAACACTTCCTATTCTCTTTTGTTGGATGCTCACTGTTCCACCATCAGTATACACTTTTTTATAGTCTTCATGGGTGATATTAGAATTTGTAAGTCTTATTCCTTTGGCTTTTAGAGTGTTTTTATCGCCTTGGAGTGAGTAGCACTTGGGTCGAAGAAACACCCATTCTTTATATTGATTTCCTTTATTCTCATCCTTAACTTTCCCGATTACAGAACAAATTTTATCAGAGAACAATGGATCAGTCACTGGATAATTTGAAGTATCTAGGAGCCCATCTTCAATCATTTTTGGATATAGTTGTAAGCGTAAATCAACATTTTTACACTCTAAAAAGAAGGAATCTGTGTCACCAGCTACGATATTAATTTGACAATTGAATTCTTCTCTATAACTCTGTAGTTCTTTATATTGAAACTGGTACATGCGAAGTTTAGATAAATCAAGTACGGTTTGTCCAATATACATTGGTCTATCTAAACACACCATTTCCTTATCAAGTATAACAGCAATGAGATCATCCGCAATCTTGATGCTACGATGAAACATAGGATTACTACAATAAGTTATCAATCTTTTGCTTTTGCTGCATAATCTCAAATTTATACGTTTCTTCAAGTTTTCCACAGTTTTACCGTATAAACTGTTGTTCTTTAACTTATAATAATCTCGCTGAAACGAATCCGTACTAGCTGCTCTCATTTTGGTATTGTAATCAATATATCCTTTGAAAATAGCCACTTGCTTGAATTCTACAGCACGATTAACTTTTGTGACCTTTGCGCCGTAACTCAACCACTCTGTCAAAATTCTACCATTAACTACATAGTTTTTCTTAGGCTCATGAGTTAACAACAGCTTTTCAACTTTACTACCAGGTGGATAACAAAGCTCAGGAGCTATAGGTAAATCATCTAGCTTATCTTGTATACTATCAGGAATGACGATGTCAACCTCTAGAACATATCCACGATCTCCATCAAACTCATCCCCATTTGCACATCTTTCAACAATACCATTCATTTCAGTATGATCTTCTAACCATCTAAATTCCCCAACAGGAAGTTTTTGCGACAGCGCCCATCCATATAAATTATTAACATCTAGGTATGACATTTGTGTTGATTCATCAGCTTCAACATGATGTTTGTTGATAAATGTCATTCCACCACGAATACCAGCTTCAAATAAACGGTAAAGCTCTGGATCTTGAATAAGTTCTACCGGTTCAGGTAACTGTTTAATAGCTGATGCCCAACTTAATCCGGGTATGGAAACAAACGATAGAGCCTCAAGTCCATCTTCGTCAAATGTTTTTTCTCTGAAAGCTTCAAAAACATCGGCCAACAGAAAAACATCCAGCTTGAGATATATTAGCATGTAATCTAGCAGTGTCTCACAGTTGTATTGTCGCCAGATTCGATTTGCATGTATATAATCTTCTTCACTAACTCCCTCCCAAATCGGTGGTAATTCTGTTATTGACTGTAAAACATCCATTGATGTAGCCATATCATATGGAAAAATGGTTTTACAAGTCATCATCTGTGATTCGAAAACATCTGAGGTCAGTGGAAGACATGGTAAATTTTTTGATAAATTTGCCAAGCTGCTATTTAAAAATTGTAAAGAATCAATGAATCTAATTCTTCTGCCTTTCGATGTCGCTGTAAGTGTGAGAAACTTTTCTGTTGATTGAGGAATAACAATTAAATTCCAATCTGGGAATTTTCCAATTGCATATTTTAATATATGATGAATGTCATATCCACGAAGATTATGAAATACAACAGGTAAAGACGGATTGATTCTTCTAGCCAAATTACAATCTTGACACGCTGCTCCGAGATATTGACCGGTAAAATGATCATGATCTCGAACAGGTATATTGATAATCTTTTTACAAAGGTAGCAATGAGTTTGAGTCGTGAATTCTTCCTGCTGTTCCCAAGTGAGTTCCATCATTTCCTTTGATCCATTAATTTTATACCACGGATAAACTATGTCTGTAGCTATATCATCCAATGCTTGTATGAACTGAATGATACAGTTTTTCCCAACAAATGTTTCATTTCGAATCGGACAACCTTGATGAAGAAGCACAAATTCAGATGCAATCGGCTCATGTTTTTGGAAGTGCTTGTCATCTAGAGGTAATATTGATTCAAAGTCCGCATAGACAACAAACTGCTGTTTTATAGTTTTACTCCAGTCTTTAAATTCGATATATTTATTCTCTGGCATTGAGTATAGAGTCGTCCGCTCCACATTCTTCCTACAAAGACCTATATGTCTTTCAAAAGCAGGACGTTTTTGAAACCCATGAAGACACGTATGACACCAATGTGATTGGATTCTGACTCCTTCTACTCTATCTCTGTAATTGAGCAGTCGATCGAGATTAGTTACAGCCAAAAAATGATAATTTAATTCTAAAATTTAGTTAATATTTTTAATGATTAAAAGAAATATTACCTTCTTCAATCAATAAGAGATATATCTGAGATCCCGTCGAAGTACTTCTATATACCAAGTCAACGAACGGATTCTTGAAAATATCATTAGTTTTTTGTTTAATTGGATCTTTATTATATTTGAGAACATTGATCGCTAGATTTGGATTCATTGCTTCAAATTGGCAAATGTTAACCAACTTCATCGGAAACCATTCAAATTTCCATTTTAAGTCTTAAAAACAAAATTCAATGATTTATGACATTTATAAATATATATATTACCACTTAAGTTATATTTTGTTGTTCTTTCTCTATCCCGACGTATGTCATCATAACGTAATACGGCCAGTATGCTATATAAAAAGCAGAATTGATCATTATTTTGAACATTAACTAAAGCCTGGCAGTTTTTCAGGTAATTTGGCGTTTTAATGTAACTTGAACCTAAGTAAATATCTTGATTTATATATATATAATAATGTAAATAAACTTACCAGATACATGTATTATGTCTGATAATTTAGTTAAAATCATAGTAACTTCTAGTATTTTATGAATTCTCCACCCACTACTTTGTTGAGTGTATTTCTCCAACTTTTCTTTTAATTTTTCAATTCCATCATTAATAAATGAAGATGACATTGTAATTGCTTTATTCGACAAACACCATTTTTTAATTTCACCATCCTCTTTGATAAACTCTGCACAAAGTCCAAATTGGATTTTTACTGTTCCCATTCGTTGAATATGATCTTCTATTTCTTTGATGAGACAATCTGGAACAACAATGTCAGGAGAATTAATTGCAGATACATCGCTTATCAATTCAACACGAGAACCATTTAAGTCAGACTCCCGACGTGGACACAATTGTATGTTAGAGTCTCCATTTCCGTAAAATATTGACTTTCGTTTTGTGGTGCCAGAGTTTTGTCTAACTATATTTATAATTAATATTAAACAACTTAAATAACATAACTTGTAACATATTCTTTAATCTGCTTAGGATCGTATGATGTATTCATTTTCGGTTGTACTATAAAAAATTAATAATTGTTAATAGTAGAAAGAGTATTACTTTTAGTGATCATCCTGCTCTTCGTTTCTTCGAATCTTCTAAGATGGTGTCCGTGTTGTCGTACAAACATTAACCACCTACCTGGTGATATAATGAGACATTCCGGACATATGTAACCCGATAAGGTAGAGTCATTTATCTTGAAATATGATGATGTAACTGATTTACAGTTCTCCACATCTTCATGACTTTCGGCAATACAAAATTTATATAAACTGCATCCGTTCACTAAAAGAAAATAATCATTAATATTAGATAGAGAATAAAAAATTATTCACTTATATAAGTTAAATTAAAAGTTTAAATGACAAACATTTGAAAAGTTACTGCTTATATATTACACATGATTAAATTCTGACCAATCAAAATCAAGGAAGGGGTAGGAAAAATAAATATATTCTGACCAATCAAAATCAAGGAAGGGGTAGGAAAAATAAATGCATTACGTTACAGTATTTTAAAAGTTCAATATATTTTAAAACACATTTTGATGCTAAAGTTGACTTATTTAACATTTTCATAATAATTTAATAAAAATAATGTGATGAACCCACAAAGTAATATCATTTTTCATCAAATTGCAAAACAGTAATAACGTTTTCATAAAATTGTAACAAAATAATAACATATTTCAGATAAATTTTCAACAGTTGTAAAATATTTAAACAAATTGTAACAAGATTAGAAAATATTACAACAAAGTAGTAACATATTTCAGAAAATTTCAACAAAGTTGTAAAATATTTATCAAATTGTAACTAAAATAATAAAAATATTGCAACAAAGTAATAAAATAATGATGTTAATTGGGACAAATCAATACATTATTTCGAAGACGGACAACAAATTAAAAAGAATATTGTAATAAATTGTGAAGTCTTTCAGTAAATTACAACAAAGTAATAACATATTTCGGAAATATTTCACCAGATGTAAAATATTTAAGCAAAATGTTATAAGATTATAAAAATATTGCAACAAAGTAATAAAATAATACAACATTTTAAACTCTAGATCAATCCATTTTATAGAAAATTAAATTTTATCTCTATAATATATGAATAAATATACAAGGAAATTACGTTAACTGTATGAAAAATACAAATTTATCGTAAAAAACATGTGTGTATTACACACAACATACAAGACATAATTTTTAATCAAGCTATTTTATAGAAAATTAAATTTTATCTATATAATATATGAATAAATATTCAAGGAAATTACGTTAACGTATAATAAATACAAATTTATCATAAAAACATGTGTGTATTACACAAAAAACAAGATACATAATTTCTAATCAATCCATTTTATAGAAAATTAAATTTTATCTATATATTATATGAATAAAATCCTAAGAAAATTACGTTAACTGTATGAAAAATACAAATTTATCGTAAAAACATGTGTGTATTACACACAAAGCGACAAACTAAAATTGTAATTGAGCCATTTTATAGAAAATTAAATTTTATCTATATAATATATGAATAAAAATCCAAGAAAATTACGTTAACCGCGCGAAAAATACAAATTTATCGTAAAAACATGTGTGTATTACACACAAAGCGACAAACTAAAATTGTAATTGAGCCATTTTGTAGAGAATTAAATTCTGCCTATACATGATTACACTTAAATCCCAATCGAACAAAGAGAAAAGAGAGAAAAAGAGAGAGAAAAAACAGTAGAGTAGGGTATTGTGTGGACCCGGGAACAAAGACATATGACGTCATCGATGACGTCACAAAGACATATGACGTCATACCCCCTACCCCCCGGGGGAGGGGGGTATTTTTTTTTTTTTATTTATTTTTTTTTTTAAATTTTTTTTTTTTTTTAAATTTTTTTTGAAAAATTTATATTACGTTGCGGTATTTTAAAAATATATTACGTTGCGGTATTTTAAAAATATATTACGTTGCGGTATTTTAAAATTTATATTACGTTGCGGTATTTTAAAAATATATTACGTTGCGGTATTTTGAAATTTTAATTATTAAATATATTACGTTGCGGTATTTTAAAATTTAATTATATTTTATTCACATCATTCGTAAGGTCTTGAAGAGATCTATGCAAAGGTTTCACCCGGGTCCACACAATACCCTACTCTACTGTTTTTTCTCTCTCTTTTTCTCTCTTTTCTCTTTGTTCGATTGGGATTTAAGTGTAATCATGTATAGGCAGAATTTAATTCTCTACAAAATGGCTCAATTACAATTTTAGTTTGTCGCTTTGTGTGTAATACACACATGTTTTTACGATAAATTTGTATTTTTCGCGCGGTTAACGTAATTTTCTTGGATTTTTATTCATATATTATATAGATAAAATTTAATTTTCTATAAAATGGCTCAATTACAATTTTAGTTTGTCGCTTTGTGTGTAATACACACATGTTTTTACGATAAATTTGTATTTTTCATACAGTTAACGTAATTTTCTTAGGATTTTATTCATATAATATATAGATAAAATTTAATTTTCTATAAAATGGATTGATTAGAAATTATGTATCTTGTTTTTTGTGTAATACACACATGTTTTTATGATAAATTTGTATTTATTATACGTTAACGTAATTTCCTTGAATATTTATTCATATATTATATAGATAAAATTTAATTTTCTATAAAATAGCTTGATTAAAAATTATGTCTTGTATGTTGTGTGTAATACACACATGTTTTTTACGATAAATTTGTATTTTTCATACAGTTAACGTAATTTCCTTGTATATTTATTCATATATTATAGAGATAAAATTTAATTTTCTATAAAATGGATTGATCTAGAGTTTAAAATGTTGTATTATTTTATTACTTTGTTGCAATATTTTTATAATCTTATAACATTTTGCTTAAATATTTTACATCTGGTGAAATATTTCCGAAATATGTTATTACTTTGTTGTAATTTACTGAAAGACTTCACAATTTATTACAATATTCTTTTTAATTTGTTGTCCGTCTTCGAAATAATGTATTGATTTGTCCCAATTAACATCATTATTTTATTACTTTGTTGCAATATTTTTATTATTTTAGTTACAATTTGATAAATATTTTACAACTTTGTTGAAATTTTCTGAAATATGTTACTACTTTGTTGTAATATTTTCTAATCTTGTTACAATTTGTTTAAATATTTTACAACTGTTGAAAATTTATCTGAAATATGTTATTATTTTGTTACAATTTTATGAAAACGTTATTACTGTTTTGCAATTTGATGAAAAATGATATTACTTTGTGGGTTCATCACATTATTTTTATTAAATTATTATGAAAATGTTAAATAAGTCAACTTTAGCATCAAAATGTGTTTTAAAATATATTGAACTTTTAAAATACTGTAACGTAATGCATTTATTTTTCCTACCCCTTCCTTGATTTTGATTGGTCAGAATATATTTATTTTTCCTACCCCTTCCTTGATTTTGATTGGTCAGAATTTAATCATGTGTAATATATAAGCAGTAACTTTTCAAATGTTTGTCATTTAAACTTTTAATTTAACTTATATAAGTGAATAATTTTTTATTCTCTATCTAATATTAATGATTATTTTCTTTTAGTGAACGGATGCAGTTTATATAAATTTTGTATTGCCGAAAGTCATGAAGATGTGGAGAACTGTAAATCAGTTACATCATCATATTTCAAGATAAATGACTCTACCTTATCGGGTTACATATGTCCGGAATGTCTCATTATATCACCAGGTAGGTGGTTAATGTTTGTACGACAACACGGACACCATCTTAGAAGATTCGAAGAAACGAAGAGCAGGATGATCACTAAAAGTAATACTCTTTCTACTATTAACAATTATTAATTTTTTATAGTACAACCGAAAATGAATACATCATACGATCCTAAGCAGATTAAAGAATATGTTACAAGTTATGTTATTTAAGTTGTTTAATATTAATTATAAATATAGTTAGACAAAACTCTGGCACCACAAAACGAAAGTCAATATTTTACGGAAATGGAGACTCTAACATACAATTGTGTCCACGTCGGGAGTCTGACTTAAATGGTTCTCGTGTTGAATTGATAAGCGATGTATCTGCAATTAATTCTCCTGACATTGTTGTTCCAGATTGTCTCATCAAAGAAATAGAAGATCATATTCAACGAATGGGAACAGTAAAAATCCAATTTGGACTTTGTGCAGAGTTTATCAAAGAGGATGGTGAAATTAAAAAATGGTGTTTGTCGAATAAAGCAATTACAATGTCATCTTCATTTATTAATGATGGAATTGAAAAATTAAAAGAAAAGTTGGAGAAATACACTCAACAAAGTAGTGGGTGGAGAATTCATAAAATACTAGAAGTTACTATGATTTTAACTAAATTATCAGACATAATACATGTATCTGGTAAGTTTATTTACATTATTATATATATATATAAATCAAGATATTTACTTAGGTTCAAGTTACATTAAAACGCCAAATTACCTGAAAAACTGCCAGGCTTTAGTTAATGTTCAAAATAATGATCAATTCTGCTTTTTATATAGCATACTGGCCGTATTACGTTATGATGACATACGTCGGGATAGAGAAAGAACAACAAAATATAACTTAAGTGGTAATATATATATTTATAAATGTCATAAATCATTGAATTTTGTTTTTAAGACTTAAAATGGAAATTTGAATGGTTTCCGATGAAGTTGGTTAACATTTGCCAATTTGAAGCAATGAATCCAAATCTAGCGATCAATGTTCTCAAATATAATAAAGATCCAATTAAACAAAAAACTAATGATATTTTCAAGAATCCGTTCGTTGACTTGGTATATAGAAGTACTTCGACGGGATCTCAGATATATCTCTTATTGATTGAAGAAGGTAATATTTCTTTTAATCATTAAAAATATTAACTAAATTTTAGAATTAAATTATCATTTTTTGGCTGTAACTAATCTCGATCGACTGCTCAATTACAGAGATAGAGTAGAAGGAGTCAGAATCCAATCACATTGGTGTCATACGTGTCTTCATGGGTTTCAAAAACGTCCTGCTTTTGAAAGACATATAGGTCTTTGTAGGAAGAATGTGGAGCGGACGACTCTATACTCAATGCCAGAGAATAAATATATCGAATTTAAAGACTGGAGTAAAACTATAAAACAGCAGTTTGTTGTCTATGCGGACTTTGAATCAATATTACCTCTAGATGACAAGCACTTCCAAAAACATGAGCCGATTGCATCTGAATTTGTGCTTCTTCATCAAGGTTGTCCGATTCGAAATGAAACATTTGTTGGGAAAAACTGTATCATTCAGTTCATACAAGCATTGGATGATATAGCTACAGACATAGTTTATCCGTGGTATAAAATTAATGGATCAAAGGAAATGATGGAACTCACTTGGGAACAGCAGGAAGAATTCACGACTCAAACTCATTGCTACCTTTGTAAAAAGATTATCAATATACCTGTTCGAGATCATGATCATTTTACCGGTCAATATCTCGGAGCAGCGTGTCAAGATTGTAATTTGGCTAGAAGAATCAATCCGTCTTTACCTGTTGTATTTCATAATCTTCGTGGATATGACATTCATCATATATTAAAATATGCAATTGGAAAATTCCCAGATTGGAATTTAATTGTTATTCCTCAATCAACAGAAAAGTTTCTCACACTTACAGCGACATCGAAAGGCAGAAGAATTAGATTCATTGATTCTTTACAATTTTTAAATAGCAGCTTGGCAAATTTATCAAAAAATTTACCATGTCTTCCACTGACCTCAGATGTTTTCGAATCACAGATGATGACTTGTAAAACCATTTTTCCATATGATATGGCTACATCAATGGATGTTTTACAGTCAATAACAGAATTACCACCGATTTGGGAGGGAGTTAGTGAAGAAGATTATATACATGCAAATCGAATCTGGCGACAATACAACTGTGAGACACTGCTAGATTACATGCTAATATATCTCAAGCTGGATGTTTTTCTGTTGGCCGATGTTTTTGAAGCTTTCAGAGAAAAAACATTTGACGAAGATGGACTTGAGGCTCTATCGTTTGTTTCCATACCCGGATTAAGTTGGGCATCAGCTATTAAACAGTTACCTGAACCGGTAGAACTTATTCAAGATCCAGAGCTTTACCGTTTATTTGAAGCTGGTATTCGTGGTGGAATGACATTTATCAACAAACATCATGTTGAAGCTGATGAATCAACACAAATGTCATACCTAGATGTTAATAATTTATATGGATGGGCGCTGTCGCAAAAACTTCCTGTTGGGGAATTTAGATGGTTAGAAGATCATACTGAAATGAATGGTATTGTTGAAAGATGTGCAAATGGGGATGAGTTTGATGGAGATCGTGGATATGTTCTAGAGGTTGACATCGTCATTCCTGATAGTATACAAGATAAGCTAGATGATTTACCTATAGCTCCTGAGCTTTGTTATCCACCTGGTAGTAAAGTTGAAAAGCTGTTGTTAACTCATGAGCCTAAGAAAAACTATGTAGTTAATGGTAGAATTTTGACAGAGTGGTTGAGTTACGGCGCAAAGGTCACAAAAGTTAATCGTGCTGTAGAATTCAAGCAAGTGGCTATTTTCAAAGGATATATTGATTACAATACCAAAATGAGAGCAGCTAGTACGGATTCGTTTCAGCGAGATTATTATAAGTTAAAGAACAACAGTTTATACGGTAAAACTGTGGAAAACTTGAAGAAACGTATAAATTTGAGATTATGCAGCAAAAGCAAAAGATTGATAACTTATTGTAGTAATCCTATGTTTCATCGTAGCATCAAGATTGCGGATGATCTCATTGCTGTTATACTTGATAAGGAAATGGTGTGTTTAGATAGACCAATGTATATTGGACAAACCGTACTTGATTTATCTAAACTTCGCATGTACCAGTTTCAATATAAAGAACTACAGAGTTATAGAGAAGAATTCAATTGTCAAATTAATATCGTAGCTGGTGACACAGATTCCTTCTTTTTAGAGTGTAAAAATGTTGATTTACGCTTACAACTATATCCAAAAATGATTGAAGATGGGCTCCTAGATACTTCAAATTATCCAGTGACTGATCCATTGTTCTCTGATAAAATTTGTTCTGTAATCGGGAAAGTTAAGGATGAGAATAAAGGAAATCAATATAAAGAATGGGTGTTTCTTCGACCCAAGTGCTACTCACTCCAAGGCGATAAAAACACTCTAAAAGCCAAAGGAATAAGACTTACAAATTCTAATATCACCCATGAAGACTATAAAAAAGTGTATACTGATGGTGGAACAGTGAGCATCCAACAAAAGAGAATAGGAAGTGTTAATCATCAGTTGTATACTTTCATTACAGAAAAACGAGCTCTCCAATGTTTGGACGATAAAAGGTATTGGTACAATTGTAATGAAAGCTATGCCTACGGTCACTATAAGATTCGTCAAATGCATATTTCAACTGCTATGTCTAGAAATGAATGCAAATCGAAACAAGCACTTTAACAATTAAATTTATGTGAATAATAAAATATATATTGTGAATTATTTGACTTAGTTAATTAAAATGTGTTTTATCATTTAATTATTCATTTGTCCAATTAATTTAGATAATTAGTTTCAAGTAAGAAATATTATTTTTTGTGTTTATTTATTTATTTTTTCCGAAAAATTAATATCCGGTTTATCTAAAATTAACTCAGCGTTTTATTTTATAATAAATTAAATAATTTCTAATTAAAATTGAAATATTATTGTTATAATTTACGCTCTTGTTAGAATATTATGTAAATGTAAAATAAAAAATAAATAAATAATAATAATAATAATTAAATAACGTTAGTAATTAAAATAAAATATTAATAAACTAATTAATTAATTAAATGTAATAAATTAAAAATTAACTAAAGTAAGTAACTAAAATAAAAACATAATAAAATAATTAATTAAGAAAATTAAAAAGAAAAAAAAATAAATAGAAGTAATTAAATAAAATTTAAATTAAAAAATAAATAAATAAATTTAAAAAAAAAAGAAAAAAAAATTTAAAATAATAATAATAATAATAATAATAATAATTAAATAGCGTAAGTAATTAAAATAAAATATTAATAAACTAATAAATTAATTAAATGTAATAAATTAAAATAAAACATAATAAAATAATTAATTAATAAAATTAAAAAGAAAAAATTAAAAAAAAAAAGTAATTAAATAAAATGTTAATTTAAAAAATAAATGATTCGATTGGTCTATATTTGATCTTGATATTCCATGACCTTGAAAGTGCGCTGGAGTCCTTACTATATACTACTCACATTAAAATGAATGAGAAATTTTATTCAAAATTCCATTAAAATATCCTTTGACTGTTTTTATCTTGCATTTGGAGAGGCTTTCGGTTCCAGCCAGCTTCTCGCTTCTTCCCTATACAAAAGGTATGATATAACGTTTTCATCAACTCTTAAAGGTTTCTCTCTGATCTTTATCAATCACCTTCAATTGTTCAGATTTAATCCTTATGGTGCTGCAAGATTGGGGTACCACCATTCATTCAGAAACTGGTACCTCATTCACGCAATTATTATTCAGTATAGGTACTGCATTAGCAGTGCGCATTCTTTACTAGCACTAAAGATATTCTATTAAAAATTAAGACTCCGCAACAAAAATCTTTCTACAGACAAAAAAGAACGCCGTCATTTACTTCCAATAACAAAATATCTGATGGTCTCATATAATATATCTCATATCTGATGAATAGAAAATGCTCATTATTTTTTACCTTATCCATTTATTTATTATAGGATTAGCTCATTTCTCAGATGTTGGGTGGGGAGGGCACTATACTGGTAATTTTATTTAAATATAATTATATTTATAATCTAGTTAAATGTTATCAATGTCTATAATTATTGACAACATATCATTATTTATAAATTTAAGATTTGAGAGATAGGAGGATTCCTACAGGATTTGGAGTGGACATAATACATCTACTTTCCTAATTTGATAAGTAGTGAGAAGTGAGGAGTATAAACCAAACCAAATATACAGTATTGCGTAATATTTGTAAGGGTACCCTAGGGTGGTGATATGGTATTACATAATTTTGTAAAATAACGTAATCACATATAAAATGATGTAATCAAATTTTTGATTACGTAATAATTGATTTTTTAATTTCATGTCATAATTGACATCCCTTATGTAATAATTGACCTTTGACCTCTTCAATAATATCTAACCTTTGACCCCTTACATAATAATTGACCTTTGACCTCTTATATAATAATTATACTTCATTAGAGCAGTGAGGAGTATAAACCAAGCCAAATATACAGTATTACGTAATATTTGTATGGGTACCCTAGGGGGGGGTGGTATGGTGTTACATAATTTTGTAAAATTTTATTATAGATATATATTTATTGAATTATAAATATATAGAAAAAGTCAAACATACATTTTTGAACCCGAGTACTATAATGATGAGAATGAATGTGATAAACACTCGGTTATAATTCACACACAGATAATAATAATAATAATAATAATAATAATATTAATAATAATAATAATAATAATAATAATAATAATATTAATAATAATAATAATAATAATAAAAATAATAATAATAATAATAATAATATTAATAATAATGATAATAATAATAATAATAATAATAATAATAATAATAATAATAATAATAATAATAATAATAATAATAATAATAATAATAATAATAATAATAATAATAATAATAATAATAATAATAATAATAATAATAATAATAATAATAATAATAATAATAATAATAATAATAATAATAATAATAATAATAATAATAATAATAAAAACTTTGACTATTTCACAATAAAATAATCTAAAGAATACTTTACAATAACAACGTAAAATGTAAATGATACAAATAAGAACTAAAACAATAATTATATTAAATAAATTTTATTTCAATACAAAATTCATTCAAGAACATATTGATGTTCCCTTTCATATGGAAAGTGTGGGTGACCATAATCATCATTTGGGAAATATGGATGAACATATTGATCATTTTCTTCGTCCGGATCACTAACTTCAGCATTGTTACTATGACCCATAACTGTGTTAACTATTTTATAATGACCATATGCTAAACTTTCATTTTTATTAACCCAATCCCTCTTATCATCATTATTAGTTAGGGCTAATTTTATATTTTTTATTGTAAATAACTGACTATTTGAGATTGTGGTACTGAAATCATTGAATTATTATGATAACAATCAAGGTACGATTGATGTTTTAAGTTGGTACCCTTCAATGTTATTCCCTTAACCTTGTTGCTCTCTTTATCACCCAAAAGGCTATAGCATTTAGGTCTTAAAAACACCCATTCCCTATATCTACCCCCTTTATTTTCATCTTTGAATTTACCAATGACGGAATCAAGAGCTCTTGAATATAATTCATGAGATGAATCATAATTCGATGTATCCAGCATGTTATCTCTCACCGTAGCTGGTAACCCTAACCTAAAATTCCTTTATTATTAACAATGGTTCCCGTAATTTTGATCGTGTTATCGGTAAATTAGTAAGAGTTTTAACAGCGTCATTTAACGAACTATTAATAAATTGGCAGGAATCGATAAATTTAATATTTAAACAACCTATTCTCGCAGATAATGTTAAGAACTTTTCAGTTGTCGTTGGAATGCATGAAATATTCCAAGATTTAAAGCTACTCAATCCGTATTTGAGGATATGATGAAGATCATACCCTCGCAAGTTATGGAAAACAATTGGAAATTCATATCTTATTTGACGAGAATTATTACAAGTTGAACAAGCTGCTCCCAAATATTTACCAGTAAAGTGATCATGATCTTTAGTCGGGTTTACTAAAGTTGTCTTGCAAAGATAACACATAACTGCGGAAGAAAAAGAAATAAGGTCAGCATCTGTAAAATTAATTTTCTTTTTCGAATTTTTATAAAAATAAGGTAAAACTGTTTTCATACCAATTTTTTCAATCTCTTTAAGGAAACTAACAATACAATCTAATCCTAAAAACTTGTATATATAATTTAGTCCCTGTGAAATTATTTATTAGCAAAAGACCTGCAGAAATCGGCAAGTGCCTTTGAAAGTATCTATTATCAGTAGGTAAGATAGCCTCAAAGTCAGCGTAAACCACAAAAGGGGGAGTAACTGTTTTAGACCAATCATTAAAATATAAATTCTTATTTAATGGTAAAGTATATAAAGTTGTTCCTAATTGATTTTTCTCACATAAACCTTTATGTTATCTAAAGAATCAATTGTACGGAAGCCATTTAACATCGATTACACCACAGACTTTGAATTCGAGTACTAGTAACAGCAGAATTACGACAATTTAAAAGTCTATCAAGATTAGTGACTCCTATATAATGAAAAGAATCACTGCTTTCCACAAAATTAAATTAATCGGTCTTCCGCCTACAACTTTCGATCTATGTATGATGTCAACATAAGGATGTTTTAATACTTCAGAATTATTTGAAATATCCACTAAAGCATCCTCATCGTATGCAAGAACATTAATCGAAAGCCCTGGATTTTTTATCTTCAATTTAGGTATATTACAGAGACGCATCGGTAAGTCAGAAGGATCAAACACTAGATCAGACAGATTATAATTACTAATTCGATTTCTATGATTGCCATCGACGTCATCGTATTTCAAAATAGCCAAAATGCTATAGATGAAACACAAATCATCCGTATTGTTGATATTTATTACGCAATGTTTATTTAATAATGATTTAGGAGTTGGAAGAGAACCCCTCCCACTCAATCTACTTATTTGAGAAAATTTTGTAATAACAAAATGTATTTCTTTAATTTTATTATTAATCCAATTACTTCCCTTTTCATTAATTAAAGTAATTTTCTCATTAAGAATACCTTCATCTAAAAAGGTATCACTCATGGGTCTTGCAGAATTTGAAATGACGAAAGATTGAAATTCTCCATCTTTTTCAAATTCCACTTCGATACAAAATTGAATCTTTACAGAACCGATTTCTCTGGTAACATTATTAAATTTATTAATTAAGGGCGTGGGTACGGTTAAAGAATTTAAATTTAAATTTTCAACCATCATTTTAACTATGGTATGTGATTTACGTAAATCATAATTTACAACCGGTTCTAATGATCCACCATATTGTATCGTACTATCATTAATTATTTCGGCATCAGAGTCAGAAAGAGTTATTATATCAACTCCATTTTGAGAGTCAGATAGAAAATCTATATCCACATCATTTTCAAAATCAGGAAGAACAACCATATTATTTAAAATTACATCATCGTCTTCAGAATCCGAGAGAATAATAATTTGATCATTATTATTTAAATTTTTAATTTTAGATGGACGAGGGTTACTTATAGGCAAATCAGATTTCCTTTTATTAATTGAAATTGGTAATTTAAAAATTTGTTTTTTCTTTAAAAGATTAAATCGATTTAGATGATCTTTATGTTGATCATAAAAGTTAGAATAATTTAATTTTTCAGTGGAATTACAAATTGGGCAAACAAAATAAATAACACGATTATGGGGTTGGCCATAGTATTTTTCCATAGTTTTATGACAATCTTTGTCATGAAAGGATGAATTACAAAACTTTGGATATAAGATACCTAAGTTTCAAAAGAAATTATCAAAGGATTGCATTATAAATAAAAATGAATATATGAAAATGAATATATGAACATCACAAATTGATTATTAGAAATAAATATTTAAAAAATCAAAAATACTATACACACATAAAATCTTTCATCCAATAAAATTAAAATGATTTGTTAAAAAGAATCTAATTGGTCAACTCGATTTTTAAAATTAAT
>CAUHTR010007508.1:0-24408 GCA_959609185.1 Schmidtea polychroa | reverse complement strand
AAATATTCAGTAGAAATGTTGACAAATATTAATTATAGAGGTCGTGTGTCTTTGGAAACTGTTGGTATGATGAATTTCCCCAAGTGTAAACCACAACAATATGTTGACAAAACTGGAAAATATACTATTATATTTTTCAAAAATGGTAAATGTCGTATAATGGGTTGTAAGAAGCCTATCGAATTCGAGAATTTGCAATATAATATCAAAGATATTCAAGTTCAAAGTCTTACTATAGCTACCAAGGTTGAACAATCTATTAATTTGAATAATTTAGCAAAGTTATTAGATGGAGATTGTATATATGAGCCTGAATTATTTCCCGCTCTGCGTTATACAAAATATAATCCACTATGTGTAAATATATTTTCGAGTGGTAAAATAGTTGTACTAGGTATTAAAAATTTAGATTTTCATACTATTGCTGAAGGAATTATAAACGATGTAAAGGATTTGATTGGATCTTTAACAATTTCTTCAAATATAAGTAACGAGGATTTGCTTGAATATTTATTCAACAATGATTGAACATGAAGGTAACTGTTTTTATTTTAAATTTACTGATTTTGTTTAGAAACTATACTAAAAATTTTGATTGATAAAATTGAAGATTTTTATCCGAATTTGAACAATTCCTTAATGTATTGTGCTCCAGAAGTTGTGTTTTACAAAATTTATGAAATAACTGGAATAAATGTAATAGATTTAATTCATATGGATCATACTACGATTACATGTTATACCGATGATGTTGAAAATTGTGATTTTTGTAAAAATAATATGCAGAATACTTGTGGGGATGATAGTTGTACATGTTTTGTAAATCTACAGAAACGAGAAATAATTCATGAATTACTTGTGGAATTGCGAAAAAATGTATTGTTGTAATAAAATATAATTATATTTGTTTTGTGATAACCTCAACTAACCTATAATATTTCTTTGTGTACAATAAATCATTTCAGACTTTGTTATTTAGCATAAAATGAACTAGTTGATCACGTTTTGATCATGCCTGTCACTTGAAACTTGTTTACAATGAAATTAGTATAAAATATCTGGTTCAAATTATTAAATATTATAACTACAAATGGATAATCAAATTACAGGTTTGTTGTCGTTTACACATATTCCATTTATTAGTTTTTTAATCTAGGAGTTTTGAAAAGACAAAATGCAGATGCCGCTCAGGAATTCGGAAAACGGAAATTTAAAGAAGCGACATTATCCTCGGAAACCTTGGTCAATGTTCGAGTGGATACAAAAAAGCCAGTCGAATTCATGCAATACAAACTAAATTATTTGTATTGTTCAATTTCCTATACATTTAAGGTAAGTTTCTATAAATTATTTTGGATTTTATTATTATTATTTATTGTTAGGAACCAGTAACTCTGGAAAAATGTTTCTACAATGTGAGGCTTTCCAAAATCAAGTTTCACGATAAGATGCTACTGGGACAATTATTTCAGAGGATCAATGAAAATATTGAATTTGATGATGAAGATATGTTCATTAGAAACGATTTGGATATGATTCCCAATGGTGGTAAGATGAGCAAAATAACCTGCATGGTTACCATATTAATTCAAGGGTATAATGTAAGCAGAGACCGAATCAAACCAATTTGGAAAATTATAAAAGCCGAAGATAAGTTTGAAGAGGAACATTGTTCATGTTAAATTTATTTAATACATCTTTATTAGTGTTTTGGTGTTTTTGAATCATTGAAAATAACTAAAGTTTCAAATTTATTAATCTTCAATACAATCTCTTTTCATTATATTTTCAACAATATGATCAATACAATTAGTAGAAACAATAGATTCATCTTCTTTAGATTCATTTGGTAATTTATCTGTTGTAGAATTCTCAATACATGACTTAAGTTCTTCACTAGACAAATCAGTATATTCATCTTCTTGCTGGGAAATATTTTCAGATTCATATGACATATCATCTTCATTAATTTCATCGTCTGAATACGGCCATTTTAATTTCTCTGGAACATTCATAAATTCTCTAATTTTTACATTAGATATTTCCTCTAATTTTTCAATCAAAAAGTTGATTATATATGCTAAATAAAAAAAAAGAATTAATAAACATAAAATTCATATTTTACCTTTTTCCGACATGGTTGAAAATAATTAAAATGAAAAAATAATTATGTTTATACTAATATTCAAAAGCAACAAGATGATCGATAGATAGATTATAAGAAAATTAGATATTTCAACACGATACATATAATAAAAAGACAAGCAAACTTGCAATGATATTTAACGTTTCAGTTTTTACATTTTTTAAAATATTTATTTCAATTAATTCGACAACCCAAAAAGTGCGAATTTTTTTTTACTAATTAATTTTCAGCATATAACCTACAACTTTTCACAAAAATCCAAAAAAAAAATGAGACCTTTTTAATGAACCATTATTCAATATAATCTATCGAAGGTAATCCTTAAAATTCAAATTTAAAATGTTCGCAAATGTAAAGCATGTTCAATGTATATTAATGAGTATCATACTATAAACATTTATTTCTTTACCTTTGTTATTAATACTTTGAATATTGTAAATAATAAAACTATGTATCAAATAATAATAATATTCAAACTAAACCAAATTTACAAACTACCGCGCCAGCCCCTTCGGGGCGGGCGGCGGCGGGCGGGCGAGCAGGCGGCGGTTGTGTATGTCGATGATTTTAATTTTTATTAAATGCATTTGTTTGATTTCAGAATTCGATTTGTGTGACTAACCTTGTTAAATTTGAGTTGATGTAAATATTAATAATAATAATAATAATAATAATAATAATAATAATAATAATAATAATAATAATAAAGTAATTTTTTATGAAGATTTATATTAAAGTGATTCAAAGCTGATTTATGAAATTGGTTGAACCTTTTAAATGTAATTATCCAACAATAAATATTTAATGTAATAATGATCAAATTCACTTAACAAGGCAGTGCCGACAATTTGTGAGAGTCAACAAACATCGATATATTACTGATTTATAATCTTCAAAGTCTCTTTTCAATTCAATGGATATTATAATCAGTGGTGAAATTGGAAGAAATAAAAGTTCTTATAATAATAATAGTAATTATTTGTAAAAATTTTATTATTATTATTATTATTATTATTATTATTATTATTATTATTATTATTATTATTATTATTATTATTATTACTATCGGAAAAATACTGAATTATTATTGATTAAAATATTTGAAGGGATAACATGTGGTATGAAATTATGCGTTAATAATCGATTACATCAACGGAAATTCACATGATTTGCACTATGAACTGTTACTAAATCACGTGTGAATGATATTCAAATGGAGTTTGCAACCAAAAATCAATGAATAAATTCGATTGCTTGTTTAAGACTGTGGTAGTCTTTAGAATATTATATAAATAAGAATAAAGAGAGTAAAATTAATTTTCATTAATATGTAGTCCTTTAAAAAAAAAAAATTTGACCTTGACCTTAAAATTTTTGACCTTGACCTTAAAAAATTTGACCTTGACCTTAAAAAATTTGACCTTGACCTGTCCTGGATGTGACATGTCCTGGAGGTGACACATCTTACTACTATCTTTGAATACATTATATTCTTCTTTAATATCTTAGAAATCGTCGTTGTTATTTCCACCATCTTCATCATTTTCTTCATTTAACCTCTTATGTCAGTCTGCATAACCTCTATTTTTTCGACAACTGATGATTTTTTGTACCAATTCGAAATTATGGTGGACAAAATTAATGTTCTAGTAAAATAATTCTTATATGATTTATGATTTTAATATATGATTTTAATACAGTTTTGTGTTTGTATACATAAAAAAATAAAATTTATTTCATTTTAATTATAGTCATTGATAATAAATTAGAAAATAGAATAAATTTAAACACCTTTCATCATAAAATTTCATTAAAATTTTAAAATAAATATTGGAATAAAGAGTGATACGAAAGAAGAAGGGTTTTACTTGTGTTTAGATGTATAAAGGGCAAAGTGCCTGAAATGAGTAATTCCAAAGTCTGCAATATCTGGAGAATCGTTGTCAGAGACAGATGCCGTAAAATAAACAGATTCTTCTAAATTATTCAATTTATCATTAGGTTTAGAGAAATTTGGTAGGTAACATCCAAAAGTTCTAGAATCATTTTGTGAATTATTTGACGTGTTTGAATGAAAATGAGATTCTGAAGAGAGATTATTACTATTCAACATAATTAAAATATTTGTCAATAGTAGTGTGTTTATATCCCTAACCAAAACAGCCACCCTCCAAATCACTTAAACCATTAGAAAAACAACACAAAACTTATACTTTTATAGTATTTTAACCCTATATTTTGAAAACAACCACCCTTAATGACTCTAACTGTTTTAATCTTTAAAGCCTCAAATTCAAAAGCCTCAAACTAAAAACATAAAGAGAATAAAAAAGAAAATGGTATTATGAAAAGTTAGAGTTAATTTGACTCATTAAAAAATAAAAAATTTTATGAAAATAGTAAAACTGCTCTGAGAGGACAGTGGTATTTTTTTTTCCACTGTCCTCTCAACAGTTTTTTTGATCCGGATCATTTTTTTTTTTTTATTTTTTATTTTTTTTATTTTTTATTTTTTATTTTTTTTTTTATTCAACCTCTTTCGTTTATCGAATCTCTTCCAATATACAAGCTGGCCAGACTCATACATCAGAATCAATCCGATAATAGCAGCACACCTTATTATTCGCTTCTTGCTCACGAAGTCGATTTCAACGGCGTTTTAAGTGTGCTGCTCGAAAGTACAAATGAATTCGAAAGCGAATCCGAAAGAGGTCCGAAAACAACCAAGAAATAAATGTGCACATTATAGAATCGATCCGGGGGTGTTCGAAAGACTGGTGGCGATAATTACCGGTTCGCCACCATCACCCGTTTCAATATTTTTTTTTTCATATTTATGTTTAAAAATTAATTAATTAATAAAATAAATAAAATATACAAGATTTATTTCCTAAGATACCCACACTATATATTTTTTTAATATTTATTTTCAAAAATTATTTTCAATATTATTTTCAAATTTTTAATATTATTTTATTTTGAAAAAAAACTAACCGTAGTTAGGATTTGAACCACTATCCATTTGAACCACTGTGCCAGTCTATTCCCACTGCGCTATCGGAGTTTGGATTTTTGTCATTTTTTAAAATTTTATTATAAAAATGAATAATATAAATCTTAAAATTCAAGAAAAAAATAAATTAAATCTTGATTATAATAAAGAATTTACTCATGAAATAAAAAAAATCGATATTTTAAAAATCTCGCCAACTTCAGGATCTATTGCAAACTTAAATCGTAGGGGTGATATCGTTTTTCAATCTCTTCAAACATCAAACCCAATAGATATTTGTAATGCCAAATTATATTATAAAATTGAATTAGAAATTGAAGCAAACAAAGATATAACCCTAGAAAATAATTTCTTTCCAAATTTATTCTCCAACATGAGATTAAAACTAGGATCATCAGAAATTGAAACTGTTTTACATCCAGGAGTATATTCTACAATGTTAAAATTTATTTTGACTGGTTGTGATTATAAAAATGAATTTGGTGAATTAACAGGTTGGATTCCTGATGTTAATAAAGGAGATTTAGATAAAGATGGTTTAGATATAAATTATGCTTACTATAAAAGAGCTGAACTTTATAAGTTGAAAAAATTTGAAGGTTATTTTGAATTAAAACACTTGTTCGGATTCCTTATATAACCGGGTGCTCCATAATGTTTTTATAGAACTCATCTGTAATAGACTAGAAGGTGATAAAAGATTGTTCTATGGAGCCGCAGATGCAAAAGCTAAATTAAAATTATCAACACTTGAACTCCATATACCTGAATGGACATTAAATCCACATTCTGAAATCAAACTCCTTGAAAGATTAAATTCCAACAAATCTATAAATGTAAATTATTTAAATAGAATCTGTAGTGAATTCAGTATGACAGAAGGCTCAACTTATTCTATAAAGGTAGCAAATTTAGCATACCGACCAAGATATATCTTGATTGGATTCAAAGAAGTAGATTCATCTTTCCAAAAAAATAACAATCTATTTATTCAAAAGATTGGAGATGATAATTTAAAAACAATCCAAATTCAATTAAATAGTTCTTATTATCCAATAAATAGAATGGAATTTAATATTGAAAATAATGAAAACATATTCCCATATCTAAATTATATTGAAACATGTTATGATTTTAAAATTGAACCGCAATTAAGTTTAGAAGATTTCAAAAATTTATATTCTATATTTTGTATAAATGTATCAGACCAAGATGATCGCCTAGCTATAAATAATGTTGATGTTACACTTCATATAACAAAGGATTCTAATTTTAAAGCAAAAGTATATACATTAATATTAGAAGAAAAGAAAATAGAAATGAAATTATATGGTGGAAAGATTTCAATAATTGAAAATGTTAGGGGAGATTCTTAATATTTTAACATTTTAAAATGTCTCTAAATAAATCCTATTGGAGATGTGAAACTTGTAATTGTCAAGTTACAAGACATCATAAAGCAAGTCATCTAAAAACTAAAAAACATACCGAAAGGGCTATAGGAGGAGATCTTCAATCTTCAAAAACAACATCCAGTATTCTCAAACCTTTTACTACTGAAAAATATCCAGGCGAAAGACATTTATTCCGTCACAACTATACTGGACCAGGAACAAGATTAGATATTAGATTAGATGAAAATAATAATCCTAAACAAGGAGAAGAACCAATAAATAGAATTGATCAAGCAGCTTTAAAACATGATATTGCTTACAACTCAGAAGATCTTAGAGATAGACACATTGCAGATGTTAATTTAATACATGATTTAAATAATATTCAAAATCCATCAACCCAAGAAAAGATTCAAAGAGCTCTAGTTAAATTAGCAATGAAAGGTAAGATTTTCATAGGTGCAGGACTTCCTAGAAAAGCAAAATATGTTCCTAATAAAAAGATTATTGAACAAGCAGAGATTGAGAATCACCCCCCTGAACAACACCTCGAGAGTGCATCCAAGACTAGTTTATTAACCCCAACAGAATCACAAATAAAATATGCCAACGAATTACACCATGAATTTAGAAAAAATAAAAAATATTTAAAAGTTCAAGTACATGAAAAAGATCAAACATGGTCTGCTGATTTAGTCTTTATGCCAAAATCATCAGACCCTGAAAAATATAAAATAATTTTAACTATAATAGATTTATATACAAGATTTGCTTTTGCAAGGTGTTTAGAAAATAAAACAGGATATTCTATTACAGAAGCATTTGAAAATATATTTGAACAACATCAAAGAATTCCAAAATATTTATGGTGTGATAAAGGAACAGAATTTTATAACAAAGTTATTACAAAGTTTTTAAATGAAAATGATATTAAATTATATTCAACAGAAAACGAAGGAAAAGCAGTTGTAGTTGAAAGATTAAATAGAACATTAAAAAATAAAATGTGGAAATATTTTACTGCTATTGGAAAACAAAAATGGAACAATGAATTGTTACAAAAGATTGTAAATGAATATAATAATGATGTACATAGTTCTATAAAATCAACACCTTTAAATGCTTCCTTGAATCCTGAAACAGTTAAAGTGGTAAATATTGAAAATGATGTTATTGTTGATACAACCCCTATAAAACCAAAATTTAAAATTGGTGACCGCGTAAGAATATTTAAATATAAAAATAAATTTGAAAAAGGATTCACAGCAAAATGGACAAATGAAATTTTTATTATAAATAAAATACATCATACAACTCCAATAACATATGGTATCATCGATTTAAATAATGAAAAAATATTAGGTAGATTTTATAATAATGAACTACAGAAAACAGATTTCTAAATCGACAAGCTCTAAAATAAACTTTTCCACATTTCAGCTTCTTCTCTATCCAAATAAATATAATTATATTTTTCTTTCCAATGATTATCAACAAACATATCAAACATATTCTTATCAGGTTCAACATTTGAAAATAAATCATTATAAATCATATTCTTATCACGCTTGTCTAATTTAAAAAATATAAGACAATTAGAATTATTTCTTATAGAGTTTTTATCTAAAGCATAATAAGTTTGAGATATATAAATAACATTACAATTATTATGTCTACCTCGTGTAAAGTAACTCTTTTGAATCTCTTGATTTTTCATGTTAACAACATCATCAAATATAACTAGATTCTTTTTATCTTTAGGAAGTAAATCACAATGTAAAACATCTTCAGGTTTATTAGAGAATAAGATCTGGATTCCATCCCCTATATAATCATTTTTATTAATATATAGAGGACTTTGTCCATCTGATTCTAAAATCTTTTCCTTGTACCAATCAACCATATCACAAGGATGAAAAACCTCTTCGGGATATGTATGTTGATTTTTAAAAATAACAATTATAGCTTTTTTAGTTAATTTATTTTCAAATCCACATTTCAAAAGTTGTAATTCCGGTTGGTTAATGGTTGTAGAATAAAAGATTAAATTATTATAATCCAAAAAACCATCTTCAAGCAACATCCTCAAAAGAAGAACATTCTTTCCACATCCAGAAGATCCAATAATTAAGCATCTAAAATTACCAGGAAATACTTTATTATTAAATTTAGATTTATGTCTATTTAAAATTGGTTTCCAAATACCCATTTTATTTATTATAAAATGACAGAGAAGAATCTTACAGAGGAATCTTTGCAAGAACTAATAAATTCAAATAAAATTAAATCAGTAGTAATCTCTGGTAAAAATTATTTTATTGGAAAACATGTAAAAGAACAAGTTAAAGAAAGACTAAAGGAAGGAGAGGGTAAGGGTCAGGGCCAGGGGGGCTTTCTTCCATTAGCTGCTTTAATACCTGCAATCATTGCTGGTTTATCAGGTGCTGCTGGAATAGCTGGAGGAATTGCAACTACAGTTCAAAAAGCTAAAGAATCTCAAAAGACAGACTTAGAAAAAGAAAAACTACAAACTGAAATCAATTCAATGAAGAAGGTAGGGCAAGCTAAAGGGGGAGTGTCCGTTGGAAAGGGTCTTTATCTTAACCCTTATAAGGAGACTTCCTCCAAGGGAAAGGGCGCTGGTCTCTATCTTGATCCTTATAAAGGTAGAGGTTTAAATGATTTTTTAAAAAATCAAATTTCTACATCTGAATCTTTATCTTCAAAAGATAAAGATGATTTAAAAAAAATATGTAAATCTTTAAAGAATGGATGTCTTTGTAAAACTAAAAATGGTAAAGGATTGTATTTGAAACCCTTTCCAACGGATCCTTTACCAAAATGATATCATTTTTAATACCATTAAAATGGTATATGAAGAAAGATTAGCACTTTTAAAAAAATTACAATCTGAACAAGATAAATATAATAAAAAAGATTTAATTCAAAATACTGAATCTAGAATATTAAATGATGTAATAACACAACAACAAGAGCCAACAATTAAAGCTATAGAGGGATTAAAACCTAAAGAGTTAGAGTTTGATAAAAAACAACAAAAAGAATTAGAGTGGAAGGAAAAAGATAAAGAAGAAAAGGATAAAGAAGAAAGAAATCAAAGAAAACGTAGAAGAACCTCTGATGTGAAAGAAGAAGAAATGTTTTTAAAAACAAAACCTCTTAAAATTGATCCTAAAATTAGAGAGGGTTTAAGTAATTCAATTAAACCCACATTTCATATTAATTCTGAAGGATATCAAATAATAACAATTAATAAACAAAACTTTACTTTGTATACAACTTCAGAAAATAAATCACATATTCATTCACAAAATGTTTATAATAATGAATATTTAGACTTTGAATTTACAGATGATTTTTATAGATTACTTTGTGGATATCCTTCAGATAATCTTCTGGAAATTGAAAAATATTTAAATTTAATAAGATTAGTGCGTGGTAGTTCTAAATCAAAACATATTCAAGATTTAAAGAAATATTTAAATAAAAATGAAAGGGGTTATATTGTTACAGAAGGTCAGGGCCAGGGTCAGGGAGAGGGAAAGGGCGAGGGTCAGGGCCAGGAGATAAACCCAATCAATCTTTTTATTGAATTAAGAAAACTATTAGCAGCTAAAAAAGCAGGACATAATAATTTAGATTCTGATATTTTAAAGATTTCTAAAGAATTATTAAAACAAGGAATAATTTCAAAAGATAAATTTAATAAGTATACGAAGTTATAAAATATAAAATGACTCCTTCAATATTAGATTTTTTAAAAACATTTGGAATAAATACAAAAACAAATTTTGATTTAAAAGATTATGCAGATTATTTAAATTTAAAAATAAAAATATTAATGAATGATGAATTGTCGAGTCTGAAAGAGAATAATATAATAATCAATTATCAAAATTCAAATGAAAAAGGATCTCATTGGGTTTGTATATATAATAAATCTATATACTTTGATTCTTTTGGGATTAAACCCACTAAAGAAGTTGAAGACTATCTCTCGGACTACACTTTTAATTCTTTACAAGTTCAACCTAATAATACTAAAATATGTGGTATTTTAAGCTTATATGTTTTGTATAGATTGAATAAATCCAAAGGAGAAGGTTTCACTTCCTTAATCCAAGAAATTTATAATGATTTAAAATCTCTACTATGAAAATGGAGCTTCGCAACCTTCCGGAAGATAATTTAAAAAAAATGGTAAACATAATGTCAGATAAATATTCAAGAACTTTATCTATAAATTCAAAAGAATCAGACTTTACTATAAACTTTCAAGATTCAATTAAATTAGATCAAAATTTAAATTATGAATTAGGACTATTATGGTTTTGTGCTTATAATACTATTTTTAATATAACTAAAGATAATAACATATTTTATTATATAAGCCAAAAATCTACAGATAAGATTATAATAACAATCGAACCCGGAGCTTATGAGATAAAAGATTTAAATAATATACTTTCTAAAAAAACAAATGGAGTCATTAAAATTAAAATGGATTTACCAACTTCAAAATGTATAATGACTTTAGAGAATATAGGAATTCATTTTCAAAATAATCGTTTCTTTAGAACAATTTTAGGATTTACACGAAACCATTATATCACACCTGTAGTTGAGAATATAACATCAGAAAATATTAAAAAAATAATAAATACAAACACAATAAATATTCATTGCGATTGTATAACAGGTTCTTATAATAATGGTAAACAAACAAATGTTTTATATTCCTTTCCCTCAAACACAGTTCCTATGGGATATAAAATAGTTGAAAGAATGAATCCTCCAAATTATTTACCTTTATGTAGAAAATATATAATGGATATTAATTTTAAAATTCTTAACCAAGAAGGAGAATTGATTGATTTTAATGGAGAAGAGATTTCAATGTATTTACATTTGAAACAGGTTTGAATACAGAGTTTCACACGAAGTTCCACGTGAAGCCCTATATGTCATTTTAAATTATTAATAAATGAGTTCTTATATTCCATGTAATAGAGGTGGTGGAACAATAAAAACAGGGTTTAATACAGAAGAAATATTAACTTTAACAGAAAATAAATATATTAATGAAAGAGGTGATTCAATGAAGGGTGATTTAATTTTAAATGGACACAAGATAAAAGAATTATCTTTTCCAACTGATGAAGCTGATGCAGTTAATAAAAATATGTTGATGGTGTTAAAAATTATACTGATTTAACAACAACAAGAATTGAAAGTTCATTAACAACAAAAATGGATTCAATGGAATCAAAGCTTAATAATATCGAACAACGATTTAATGATAAATTTGACAAGTTACAAAGTCTGTTAACTGAACAAGTTTTAAAGTTAAATACTACCATATTAAACTCTAAAGATAAACAAATTATGAATACTAAATTTAATACAATATATAATATAATAAATGAGATGATTACATCATTTAATAAAAGAATTTCAAATTTAGAATCTCATACAACACACATTAACACCACACATAGTATTAGAAAAAGAGCTGCTGAATTAGAACAGAATAAAACATTATTACCCCATACATATAAACATTTTATAGAACCAAGTTTAATAACAACAAATAGTAAATCCTGGAGTGTTTTTATGGTTGTAAAGATTATTGATCCTTATTTCTTTTTTTTTGATGATGATAATGAAAGAATGAAATGGTTTGTGAAATATGATTATAATAGTAAGCTTGAAAAGGGTGATGTTATAATGACTAGTTATGATTTATCACACGGAGATTGGTATGTTAATACTCATTCACATGGACCACATAAAGTTAAAAGTAAGAATATTCATTTTTCTAGTTCACTTGTACAATATATAGATTTAATATTTTATGAAAAAAAGGTTGATGCTAATGAAGTTCGTAAAGCATTGATGGAATTGTATAAAGATATTCTCTCAACAAGAGTTTCTTTTGATATCCGAGTATTGGTGCCAGATGGTGCTCAGAAGAATAAAGTCTTATTTTTTTAATTATTAAAATGGACAAAGTCCAAAAGATGGAAGAAGTAAGAGAAGAAAATATTTATCCAGAGCTCCCTCCAGAATTGAGATCATCAGGATATTATTCCGAAGGTCACAAAGGTTCCAAGGCCTCGGCTCCCACAGAACTTGAAATTATGAGAGTAAAAGAATTTAAATCAGAAACCTTACATTTACAAGATTTATTAAAGCATTATAAAAAAATTAAAAATAGATGGAATAAAGGGAATACAGTTTTAAAAATTATAGGTTATTCTTTAGGATTTACATCTGCAATATTAACAGTTATTTTACCTGTGACACTTCCTGCGGCCTTACCAGTTTTAACAATAGCACCTGTAATACTTGGAAGTATTTCTGTAGCTGATGGTTTCTTGACTGAAATAGTTTCATTATCTTATACTTCTAAAAAGAAAAGTTTATATCGTGAAGTTTGTTTATCAATAGAATTAGGAATCTCTAAATTATTTTTATTTCAATTAAAAGCTTTGGAAGATGGAATCTTAACTGATGATGAAATAATGAAATCAAATCAAATAATACAAGATATTAAAAATAATATTAATAGATTAAAAAGTGCTAATGTTATAACTAATGAATATTCTAAAAAAATTAAACGAGAGAAGTTAGGAATAATTCATCTTCAAAATAATGTTCGAATTTTGTCTTGATATCGTAATTTATAGTTATCCCAATTTGTTCAATGATATTATTTTCAGTAAATTTAGGTAATTTAATTCGACAATGGTCAGTTTTGCTAATGATTGATAAGGTTTTTAATTCAAACTTAGATACATGTTTGGTGTCAAGAAATGATATTTTAAATAGAACATGTGGACAAACTATCACTATCCGGTAATGAATTCTTAGCACCCATTATTTCTATGATATTATATTTTAAGAATACACATACACAGATGAAAATAAACTCACTAAAAGAAACACAAAATCAATAATTAATTTTATTAATGAAAATCTTTATTATCTTTGAATACATTATATTCTTCTTTAATATCTTAGAAATCGTCGTTGTTATTTCCACCATCTTCATCATTTTCTTCATTTAACCTCTTATGTCAGTCTGCATAACTTCTATTTTTTCGACAACTGATGATTTTTTGTACCAATTCGAAATTATGGTGGACAAAATTAATGTTCTAGTAAAATAATTCTTATATGATTTATGATTTTAATATATGATTTTAATACAGTTTTGTGTTTGTATACATAAAAAAATAAAATTTATTTCATTTTAATTATAGTCATTGATAATAAATTAGAAAATAAAATAAATTTAAACACCTTTCATCATAAAATTTCATTAAAATTTTAAAATAAATATTGGAATAAAGAGTGATACGAAAGAAGAAGGGTTTTACTTGTGTTTAGATGTATAAAGGGCAAAGTGCCTGAAATGAGTAATTCCAAAGTCTGCAATATCTGGAGAATCGTTGTCAGAGACAGATGCCGTAAAATAAACAGATTCTTCTAAATTATTCAATTTATCATTAGGTTTAGAGAAATTTGGTAGGTAACATCCAAAAGTTATAGAATCATTTTGTGAATTATTTGACGTGTTTGAATGCAAATGAGATTCTGAAGAGATATTATTACTATTCAACATAATTAAAATATTTGTCAATATTATGAATTTATTTAAACAAATTATTAAATAATATTAATTAGAAACAATTTGTGAATTATTTCTATTTTTCTTGTTTTTCATTGGTTTATTATAATTTAAACCATTTTTTCTTTGATTTTCATCTTTTGGATATAGTTACGGATTAAAATTAATAAAAAATAAATTAAATTTATTAAAAATTTATTTTCAATTTAAAAATATATTTTATAGAATTTTTAATTTATTAAATATATATTAATTACAAGTTTCTATCAGTTAATATAATATCAATTATTTCTACAATAATATATGAAAATTAAATTTCTAAATATTTTAATTACATTTTCAATAGAGGTTAAAATTTTATAAATAAATTTATTTTCCTATTCAATCCATATAATTTTACTCAAATCTTTTATTGATATTTTTCCAATTAAAACTTATTTTTAATTTCATTTTAATTATTTTAAATTTATTTTCTCCAATTATTATAGTTGTAATTGCACTTATTTTTTATCTGTATTTATTTTAAGAACATTTTTCAAATTTCACCACTGATGTCTTTTCTATTGACATTGTATTTATTCAAAGACTTGACTATGAATCATTAAAAATATCGATGTTAATTTTGATATTCACGAATTTCGGCACTGACATTTACAAGTGCATTTATGCTAAATAGTTTAAAAAAAACAATAAAATATTTATAATTTAATTATAATTTAATTTAAATATTTAATATTTTAACTTATTTTGATCATTTTTTTAAAACTATTAAAAAATATAAAATTTTAATTATTTTATAAAACTTTCAAGTTTAATGTTTAATGTTTAATTAAAAATAAATGAAATAATTATAGTAATTTAAGCTTTGAATATTACCAAATGTTTTGATGATAAGGAGTACAAACCATTTTGAACCTGGTGGCATTCTAGAAAATCGATAGAAACTCGAGCGCGTAACTTATTGTTGACATAAAGGGAATGTAAAAAAGTACGGAACAAAGTATTGTGAGCGAGGGGTCAAAAACATCATAATGTGAATCTAGATACAGATATACAGTCACATTGTGTAAAATGCAAAGTAATCATACCACCTGGATCAGTGTGAAGAATTTTAAAGAATTAAATTGGTGGATAGAAAGGAATGTATTGAAAAGAACAAATGTGTAGAAATATTTCGAAGAGAGGTCATTTTGTAATAAATTGTAGGAAAAATGCACTCTGTAAAGTGGATTATTGTTCAACGAAACACAAGCATTTACTGCATGAAGAAGAAAGAAAAGAAAAATGAAGTTATGATGACTGGTACTGATTTATTTAAAACTGAAAGCAGAGTATACTTAAATGTTAAGCATTATGGGATTTTGATTCACCTAACATTCTGCAGCATTTTGGTCTTAGAAGGCCCACATAAAATTACCTTTACATATTTAATTTAATTCGCATGAAATGAAACTTGTCTCTATAAATGAAATACAATGAATAATAAAATTATTTATATAAGAAATAATTATTAATAATGATAGAAAAAGAATTGTGAAATGTGAAATGTGAAATGAATAAAAAATATGTTCTCTCATAAGGTTTCCATTCCTTTATTCCTTGATCTCAAACTCCATGAATCGTTTCTTTGCCTTGCTCTGAGAAATTCTGACCATCTATATAATATAATTATAAATTATAATCTTTATATAATAATCTTTATATTAAATTATAAAGCAGGGATCTCGGTCCTTGTTATTCAAATGTTCTCTTAAGCTTTCTCCTTTATATATATGGTCAACCTTCGCGGGAAAGTAAGCATTTCTAGATATAATTAAATGTTGTCAGCTTTCAAGAAAGGGACGCAGAAAACTGCAAAATTATTACATCAAAATAATTGTTTATTAAATTCAACCTAATTCAAAAACTTAATAAAAATTTAAAAGATTTGCGTTTGCGTTTGCGTTTCCTAATTATAGAAAGAGTGTAATCGTGCTGTATCCGAGAGGAGCTCAAGATTTTAACATGTTTATTTGAAATACGAGCTTATTTAAGGTCTTTTAATCGTTCCCATAATTTAGAAACCGTCCCTGGGTTAGTTATCAATTTTAGTTCTAGGAGAGCAAAAACAATAAATTTTTAGGAAAAATATACTCAATTTTTTTTACTGTTTTGGGAGGTAAATTTCCAGATCAAATCATTCGCTAAGGATTATCTTAATAAATATTGTTTGATATATCGAAGAATTTTATTATAAATACTCAAATAAACTCGGTAAAGACTTTATTAATAAAATCGCCATTTGTACATCTTTTTCACTATATATTTCAATACCATCTCTATCATTATCAGGTTATCTACATTCACGACGGAAGAATATATATACTATATTGATAATATATAATCAAATTATAAAATATATAAATTTTAAATTATAAATAAAAATTTTTAATAATTCTTTTTAAAAACAATTTTTAATAATCAATTATGTTTAAACTTTTAAAATTATTTAAAATAAATTATTTAATTATTTTTTTATTTATTTAACATAATAATTATTCAATATACATTAACATACAAAAATTTAATTAAAAATATTCAACACACAAGTATTCACTGCATTCTGCACATTGATTTTAGGATTAAAAGTTCTTATCAATAATGCTTCACATATCACACGCACAAAACAATTATCAAATTTTTTGATAAGATTTTAAAATCAAACATTCCTAATTCTCTCATACAGACTTTATTGTGATTCTTAATATTGGACACTCCCTTCGGTCGACAGTGTTCTTGAACTCGAGTACAGAGATGACGGGAAGTCTCTCCGATGTATGTGGCTATACACTCATTACATGTGAATTGATAAACGAGATCTGAACACAATCCAACCGGAGTTTGAGATTTACTAACAAACATTCTACGTACTTTGCACGATTTTGAAACAATTCTATAATTCAATCTACCCAGGTGTTTACCAATCTTTCTTTTGAAATCTTTATATCCTTCTTTAGAGAATAAATTATGTTAAAATTCTAGTTTTTAACAAAAGTATATTCCACAATATTTCTGCAATAATTTATTGGTAAATTTTATTACAAATGCATTTTGAATGTTTTATTAGTTTTGGGGATATGAGATAAATAAAATTCGATGATCCAGAAAATTAAAAAATAATTGCAAAATAGCTGTCAAATTTGAGAAATATTTGTAATATCACCAAATTATTGAATATAAAATAATAATAAATGGATATAAATGAGCCCTCTAAAATATAGCCACATAACTCATTGGTGACTTATCACGTCGGAGACCAAAAACAAAGACATCATCAAAGAATCATTCAAAAATAAAGACACAAAAGAATTTTTCAACATATTTTTTCAAATAGTTTAATAGAAAAATGTTTGTTTAAATATGTAATTCATAATTAAACTAAATTATATTTAAAAAAAGGTGATTTATGCATCATATAGATCACTCATCACATAGTAATAAATCATAATGATCACATAATAATGAATCCTCATGATGACTCATCACCTAATGATGGATCATATCGATGACTCATATTCTAATATTAAATTATTATTAAATTTATTATTTATTTTTCTAAGTATAGAAATTCTTATTTATTCATCATAAAAAAATGAAAATAGTTTTTGAATAATGAATGATTTTAAAAATATAAATTATACAGTATTACCATGAAAATCAGATAATAAAAATAATTAATTCCTTGTAATTTTACCATATCATGAAAATTATTTTTATTTCTTAAATTTAAAATTTCCAAATAATTAAAAAATTAATATTAAAAATTCAAAATCAAGAAATCATAGAATTGAAATTTGAAAAACGGGTTAGACGTAAAGGAGATGATGGGAAAAATCATGTCGAGAACGGATTCATTATAATATGTTCAGAAAGGGTTAATTAATTAATTAATTAATTAAGACAAATTCGAGGTGAGTAAACAGAAAAAAAATAAAAAAAGTGGATTCATTATTATCAACTTTATATCCTTGGATTGCAATGGTTATATACCAATTTTCGTTTTCTTTGAAGCCGACTTCATCAAAGGAATCATAAAATCTTACATATCGGTTGTTGAACCATGCATGTTGATTACATGATAGATTCGTATTCAACCGTTTGAAAACATCATCAATAGATTTAACATCTATCATTGAAAGTGTGCCGGATAAGAATCGAAATTTAGTCGGAATTAGCTTAATCGGTGACACCAATTTCATATTGATTTCTTCTTTTAAAAAATGCATTTTATAGTTGTGGAACATTTGAACAGGTTGTACAAATTCTGCAATAACAATCTTTGGTTTTTCAGTGCTTGATATTTTCTTAGTCATCATGAATTATGATTGAATTGTAACGGTACAGGGTTTTTATACCGATGACTATTGTTTATAAAGCAATCAAATTGCTGTATGTCTTTGTTTTAATGGCATTCAAAATGCATTGATGTTGCATTGTCATATGTTATTGTGTCATATTATTATTATTGCTTTTATTATTATTATTATTATTATTATTATTTTTATTATTATTATTATTAATGTTAAATATATTTCTATTACTATTTACTAAAAAAGATAAAACAAAAAATAGTTAAACATAAAAATTTATTTGGATAAAATTTGACAAAAATGATAAATACGGAATGTCTTTACTAAATACCATTCGACATATCTCTGGTAACGGAAATTTCAACACCTACATTCCAAAAAGCAAGAGTATTCTGCTTCCACTTCCTTCATTGTTCTACCAATCTTCACATTCCAGAGAAATTGATAATATCAGAAATATCGAAAATCCAGATTCTGGTTTCATTGTAAATTAAATCTGGGATTATTGCAACATCTCGATCTTTGAGAATATCATACATTTGCGGGTAATAAAAATACAATCTTTCCAGTATTATTGCATGATATTCATCTGTAAATAATAATATGATAAATACAATTAATATTAAAAAATTTAAATTCACCATAATGTTCATGTTCTTTCATGGCTGCTATAGCTGAACTTTGAATATTGTACATGGTTTAAAAATGATAACTAAACCCAAAACATTTTGTTATAAATAATCATCAGCCAATTAGATGTAGATCAATCAGAATCATGCATTTCAGTTGCATCGAATTTGCAATCACATGATTTTTAAAATAATTAATTAAGTGATAATAAAAAATCTAAAAATTCTTTTCCTTCAATTATTGATTTAATTTCAGATATGATATTATCAACTATACATTTGTAATCAATATTTTTTATTCCAAGAATTACTATCTTACCCCTAGCGAATATATTTACATACATAGGGTTTTATATATCTCAAAGCTGGGAATAATTCAGGTTCGTAAACACATGGTATTAATTTAGCCAATTTATTTAAATTACAAGAAAAACACATATCGGAAGTTACGGTTATCGATTGTATTTCTAAATCATAAACATTACTAGATTTAAAGTCATACACGCGCACCGGAGTTACTATTATTATTATTATTATTATTATTATTATTATTATTATTATTATTATTATTATTATCATTATTATTAATGCAAATATTAGTGAAAAACCTAAAATATTTATTTTTACACACATACTCAACTCAATAAACTTTATTATTATAATTATTATTAATATTATTATTACCATTATTATTATTATTATTATTATTATTATTATTATTATTATTAATTTAAATATTATTATTATTATCATGAAATACTCAAGTTTCGAATTTAATAATTCACATATAAATAAATTGTGTCAAGAACCCTTAACAAAAAATAATTTAAATAACTGAACATATTATTATTATTATTTCAAATTTGCTTACTACTGTTGTGTTTTGTTTGATACTTCTTTTGATACTCCTTGCTTCTGTCTCATTTTTATATAATTTTGGGGTTTATTATTTTAATGTTTTGTGAATTCTGCTTAAGTGTTTAGTTGATGTTTGGAGATATTTGAGTTTGAATATACTTGGTGTATGTATGCTTGCTGTTTACCAACGCATTTTAGTCATAATTCAATACTTTGACTTAATATTAATAATAGTTAAAAATGGGGTAGGCACGATAATTCATCACGAATAGCCTCATTTCTACGTACTATATATCTAATAAATCAATGATAGAAAGAAAGAAAGTTTGAAAATGAAGTAAATTATACTTGACAGGGTTTCTTTCAATGGAACAAAAACCAAAACAAAATGTTACTGTTAATGTTATTAATGCATCAAGGCAAGAATGCAGAAATCATATTTGAACATAAAAAAAGAATGCAGAAATTATATTGTTTTATGCAATTCATTTTATTATTCTAAAAGAACAGTTTTTTGATATTGCAAGCCATCAAATAATTATGAAAAAAGGATAATAAAATTTGATTATATGCAAAAATATTTACACTCGAATATTTTCCAGTTTCAAAACTGATAGAAAGTATAAAAATAAATTTTTTAAAAAACAATAAAATAAAACAATAAAAATAAAACAATAAAAATAAAACAATAAAAATAAAACAATAAAATAAAACAATAAAAATAAAACAATAAGAATAAAACAATGAAAATAAAACAATAAAAATAAAGTAATTAAAAATTGGAAATTATATTTAATAAACATTTTATGAATATATTTATTTCCATAATTTCAAAACAGAAACTCGTTTCTCGCTGTTTTCTCTCATTATTTTAGAAACTGCTGCTAAAAAGTCTTCTTGTGTCACATGGATTCTCCTCTCTCTTATTGCAAACATGCCTGCTTCAGTACAGACTCCTTTCATTTCTGCTCCACTTGCACCGGACATTTTCTCTGCAATTAATCTCAAGTCAATTCCTCTTTTCATATTCATTTTTCTAGAATGAATTTTCAAAATTTCCAAACGTGATTCTTCATTTGGCTCAGGGAATTCAATTTTTCTGTCGATTCTTCCAGGTCGCAAAAGGGCACTATCAAGAATATCTATCCTATTTGTTGCCATGATTATCTTAATGTTGTTTGTAGCATCAAAACCATCTAATTGATTGAGTAATTCTAACATTGTCCTTTGCACTTCACTATCACCTCCTTTACCTCCTCCATTTCTTGATGATCCGATAGAGTCAATTTCATCCATAAAGATAATGGCTGGTGAGTGTTCCTTGGCCATTTTGAATATATCTCTAACCATTCTTGCTCCTTCACCAATATATTTCTGAACTAATTCAGACCCACTCACACGAATAAATGAACAATCTGTGTGATGTGCAACAGCCCGAGCTACTAATGTTTTACCGGTTCCAGGAGGACCATATAATAAAACACCTTTAGGATGTGAAATGCCAAGAGATTCAAATAGTTCAGGATGTTTAATGGATAATTCAATAACTTCTTTGATTTCTTGTATCTGTTTATCGAGGCCGCCAACCATTTCATAAGTAGAATCAGGAACCTTTTCCATCATCATCATTGCGACAAATGGATCAATGTCGGTTGGAAGGATTTTGTGGACTTTGTTACTACTGTCTCGTAGAGCTACTCTCGTGTTAGGTTTCAATTGCTCCATGTTAATTTCACTTTCAATTCCAACAACCAGTTGAGTGTTGTGATTCAATTTTACAAGCACTTTTGTTTTATTGATCGGTTTTATAATTTCTGCTACATTTGAAGGAGGTTTCATCAATCGTTCAATTTCGGTCTGAAGGGATTTGACTTTTTCATTCATCTCATTTCTGTTTGCTTCTAACCTCCTTATATTTCGTTCTTTTTCTAACTTTATCATTTTTAATTCTTCTATTCTATCATTGTAAAATTTGTCAATAGCGTTCGAAGTATTCATTGTAAAGGATTATATGTTTATTTCGATGATTTGTTAATGTTTATTGAGGAGTCATTGAATAAAATTCATTTTAATAATAATTTTATTTTTATATGATTGGATAATCATTTTTTGTTGAAAATAATTAAATTTTTATATTTATTAAATTATAATTTTTGGATTTTCTAAAATTATATTTAATTATTTATTAGAATTCTATTGACATTTAATAATTTATTAATATTTAAATTTCTTTATATTTTTACATTTAAAAGTTTTTTTAATTTAAAAATTTAAAAATTAAATTTAAAAATTAAAGTATATAAATAAAATTATTATTAAAAGTATATTAAAAAAAAGTATTTAAAATTTTTAAAAGTAAATGTAAATATGTATATTTGTTTTTATCATGTTGGCTATTTCTATATAAAAAATAATTTTAGATATTAAATTAATCTACTTTTGTTAATTAAAATAAATCGTGAATATTTCTCACTAACCCCTAAATACCTTGCCTATCTTAAAAGATAAAACCATTTAAAGCTATATTTCTATGTAAATATTCAAAATTACCCGTGCAAACCAATTTCATGAAGCGCAGCTAACTTCATTCTATATTGAAATGTCATATATGATGTAATCTTAGTTTTAGGATTCGAAGAAATTAATGTTTAAAGTGTATATTTTAATTTTTAATAAAATGGTCAAATAGTATTGGAAAATATGAAGGCGAATTTATAATTAAAAGTTCAATTACATTTATTTATTTATTAATTATAAAAATGACCCTTCAATATTTAAAAAAGAAATTTGTAAAATAAATATTTAAAAATAGGAAAAGATTTATCTGTTTGAAATTAGTTTGTAATAAATGAAGAAATGAATGAAATCATTTTTGTGCTAAATAATGTTAAATAATATAAATTTTAATCAAAATTAATTTTTAATTAAAAATTCGTTTTGGTTGATTATCGGGTCGCGCGTCTGTGTGCGCTTTTTAATTGTTTTTTGGGTTTGATTTGTGTGCACACACAGACGCGGACAGTTGTCAAATTATTAGTTTATCTCACGTCTGTGTGCGCTTTTTACTTTGTTGATTTGAATTGTGTGCGCACACAGACGCGGACAATTGTGAATATTGCCGAGATTAGTTTTTTGGATCGATTTCAGAGTTTTGATTGAATCGAATTTTTGGGTTCTTTGCTCTATCGAATTGTTGGAGTTAGTGAGTTTTGATCGATTTGAATTTTGCTTTGATTGTCAGATTTTGGAATTCTTGTTTTTTTTGAAAATATATAGCTTAAATCGAATTTTGGGATTTTCTTCAATGAATTCAATTAATAAGTCGAATGACTATGCTCTTCAACGCAACAGGGACGTTCACATATCTCAGGATGGTAAATGTGCGACGTGCAAGGATGGATTTATTTAAAGACTTGAATCTGATAACTCAATAGAAAATAATGATGATGCCTTGAATGTTTCTCACATTATTCGTCATGTTCCTTTTAGAAATACTACAAACGAAACTGATGGTTCCTTTTTTATGACTCCAAGAGATCCTGATAACCTAAATAGTGTTTTGGGCCAACTAATATCAAATTTATTTGGTGGATTGCTGCCGCAGGATTTTAGATCCGATTCGTCAGATTACATATTTTCAGATCAAAATTTCGACAATTGTGTAACGAGTATTATGAATCAATTTGAACAGAGTGGTCCTCCACTAGCACATGAGGCAGATATTGAGAAATTACAAGTCAAGAAAATCACCGCAGCTAATGATATAGGTTCCATTTGTCTGTCAGATTATGAGGTGGCCGATGAAGTGTACGAGTTGCTTCGTCGAGAAACGCGGATGATGATAATAAGGACCAAGCTTCAAAGGACGATTAAACACGTTTATTACATTTGTTTTTAAATTTTTTATTCGGTTTAGTTTTTATTTGTATTTTAAAAACCATTTGTTATTTTTTTATTTTTTTGTAGCACTAAATAAATTCTTTTGTGATTTTCTTTTATTGTGAATAATATTTTTAATTAATTTCCATTATTGCAAATGTTGATCAAATAATTTCATTTAATAATATGAAAATAATTATTGCATAAGTTATTTTGCAGTCAAATATAACAATATTTTTTTATAATTCTTTACAAATTGTTATAAGTTTTTAATTTCTTGTTCAAATTCCAATGAAAATTAATTAATATTAAAATATATTTGTATTATAAAATAAAAAATGATTGATTTTATTAAAATATTGGTATTCAAAAGAATTAATTTAGAAATTTGCTAAATAAAAATCAAAGAAAAATCGTAACAAAACATTGATAATGAAAAATATTAGTGTAAAAATAATAATAGTAGATGGATTGGGCACCGCTAGC
>CAUHTR010007507.1:33941-49416 GCA_959609185.1 Schmidtea polychroa | reverse complement strand
TTTTATCATCACAACATTGGAGAGCTCGTGTTTCTGTACTGAAAGTATACAACTGATGATTAAACATTCTATTCTCATTTTGTTGATGCTCACTGCTTCCACCATCAGTATACATATTTTTATAGGCTTCATGGGTGATATTAGAAGTTATAAGACTTATTCTTTGCTTTTCGAGTGTTTTACGGCCTTGAGTGAGTAGCACTTGGGTCGAAGAAACACCCATTCTTTATATGATTTCCTTTATTCTCATGCCTTGAATTTCACGAGTACCGAACAAATTTTATCTGAGAAATGGATCAGTCACTGGATAATTTGAAGTATCTAGGAGCCATCGGCCATCATTTTTGGATACAGTGTAGCGTAAATTCAACATTTTTACACCTCTAAAAGAAGGCATCTGTGTCACCGGCTACGATATTAGTTTGACAATTGAATTCTTCTCTATAACTCTGTAGTTCTTTATATTGAAACTGGTACATGCGAAGTTTAGATAAATCAAGTATGGTTTGTCCCAATATACATTGTCTATCTAAACACACCATTTCCTTATCAAGTATAACAGCAATGAGATCATCCGCAATCTTGATGCTATGACGAAACATAGGAGTAATAACAATAAGTTATAAATCTTTTGCTTATTGCTGCATAATCTCCAAATTTATACGTTTCTTAAGGTTTTCACACGGTTATACCGTATAAAACTGTTGTTCTCTTAACTTAAGATAATCTCGCTGAAATGAATCTGTACTAGCTGCTGTCATTTGAGTATTGTAATCAATATAGTCTTTGAAAATAGCTACTTCTTGAATTCTACAGCACGATTACTTTTGTGACTTTTGCGCCATAACTCAACCATTCAGTCAAAACTCTACTATTAATAACATAATTGATCTTTGGTTCGTGTGTTAATAACACTTTTCAACTTTACTTCAGGTGGATACAAAGCTCAGGAGCTATAGGTAAATCATCTAGCTTATCCTGTATACTATCAGGAATGACGATATCAACCTCTAGAACATATCCACGGTCTCCATCAAACTCATCCCCATTTGCACATCTTTCAACAATACCATTCATTTCAGTCTGATCATTTATCCATCTAATTCACCCAACAGGAAGTTTTTGCGACAGAGCCCATCCATATAAATTATTAACATCTAGGTATGACATTTGTGTTGATTCATCAGCTTCAACATGGTGTTTGTGATAAATGCCATTCCACCACGAATACCAGCTTCAAATAAACGGTAAAGCTCTGGATCTTGAATAAGTTCTACCGGTTCAGCTAATTTTTAATAAGCTGATGCCCAACTTAATCGGGTATGGAAACAAACGACAGAGCCTAAAGTCCATCTTCGTCAAATGTTTTTTCTCTGAAAACTTCAAAAACATCGGCCAACAGAAAAAACATCCAACTTGAGATATTCGAGCATGTAATCTAGCAGTGTCTCACAGTTGTATTGTCGCCCGATTTGATTTGCATGTATATAATCTTCTTGACTAACTCCCTCCCAAATCGGTGGTAATTCTGTTATTGACTGTAAAACATCCATTGACGTAGCAATATCATAAGGAAATATGCCTTTACCAGTTATTAGATGCGAATTGAAAAATCTTTGAAGTAAGTGGAAGACGTGGCAAGTTTTTTGATAAATATGCCAAGCTGCTATTTAAAAATTGTAAAGAATCAATGAATCTAATTCTTCTGCCTTTCGATGTCGCTGTAAGTGTGAGAAACTTTTCTGTTGATTGAGGAATAACAATTAAATTCCAATCGGGGAATTTTCCAATTGCATATTTTAATATATGATGAATGTCATATCCACGAAGATTATGAAATACAACAGGTAAAGACGGATTGATTCTTCTAGCCAAATTACAATCTTGACACGCTGCTCCGAGATATTGACCAGTAAAATAATCATGATCTCGAACAGGTATATTGATAATCTTTTTACAAAGGTAGCAATGAGTTGAGTCGTGAATTCTTCCTGCTGTTCCCAGTGAGGTCCATCATTCCTTTGATCCATTAATTTTATACCACGGATAAACTATGTCTGTAGCTATATCATCCAATGCTTGTATGAACTGAATGATACAGTTTTTCCCAACAAATGTTTCATTTCGAATCGGACAACCTTGATGAAGAAGCACAAATTCAGATGCAATCGGCTCATGTTTTTGGAAGTGTTTGTCATCTAGAGGTAATATCGATTCAAAGTCCGCGTAGACAACAAACTGCTGTTTTATAGTTTTACTCCAGTCTTAAATTCGATATATTTATTCTCTGGCATTGAGTATAGAGTCGTACGCTCCACATTCTTCCTACAAAGGACCTATATGTCTTTCAAAAGCAGGACGTTTTTGAAACCCATGAAGACATGTATGACACCAATGTGATTGGATTCTGACTTCTTCTACTCTATATCTGTAATTCAGCAGTCGATCGAGATTAGTTACAGCCAAAAAAATGATAATTTAATTCTAAAATTTAGTTAATATTTTTATGATTAAAAGAAATATTACCTTCTTCAATCAATAGGAGATATATCTGAGATCCCATCGAAGTACTTCTATATACCAAGTCAACGAACGGATTCTTGAAAATATCATTAGTTTTTTGTTTAATTCGATCCTTATTATATTTGAGAACATGATCGCTAGATTAGGATTCATTGCTTCAAATTGGCAAATGTAAACAACTTCACTGGAAACCAATCTGATTTCCATTTTAACTCTAAAATATATATATATATTTTTAGAAATGATAAAATATATATTACCACTTAAATTATATTTCATTACTCTTTCTCTGTGGTGTTTATGTCATCATAATGTAATACAGCCAGTATGCCATATAAAAAGCAGAATTGATCTTTGTTGTGTACATTAACTAAAGCCTGACAGTTTTTCAGGTAATTTGGCGTTTTAATGTAACTTGAACCTAAGTAAATATCTTGATTTATATATATATAAAATGTAAATAAACTTACCAGATACATGTATTATGTCTGATAATTTAGTTAAAATCATAGTAAATTCTAATATTTTATGAATTTCCACCCACTACTTTGTTGAGTGTATTTCTCCAACTTTCTTTAATTTTCAATTCCATGATTAATAAATGAAGATGACATTGTAATTGCTTTATTCGACAAACACCATTTTTTAATTTCACCATCCTTTTGATAAACTCTGCACAAGTCCAAATTGGATTTTTACTGTCCCCATTCGTTGAATATGATCTTCTATTTCTTTGATAAGACAATCTGAACAACAATGTCAGGAGAATTAATTGCAGATACATCGCTTGTCAATTCAACACGAGAACCATTTAAGTCAGACTCCCGACGTGGACACAATGGTATGTTAGAGTCTCCATTTCCGTAAAATATTGACTTTCGTTTGTGGTGCCAGAGTTTGTCTAATTATATTTATAATTAATATTAAACAACTCTTAAATAACAATAACTTGTAACATATTCTTTAATCTCCTTAGGATTGTATGATGTATTCATTTTCAATTGTACTATAAAAAATTATAATTGTTAATAGTATAAAGAGAATTACTTTTAGTAATCATACTACCTCTTCGTTTCTTCGAATTTCTAAGATGGTGTCCGTGTTGTCGTACAAAACATTAACCACCTACCTGGTGTTATAATGAGACATTCCGGACACATGTAACCCGATAAGTAGAGTCATTATCTGAAATATGATGATGTAAACTGATTTACAGTTCTCAACATGTAATTTCGAACATCACTATTTGAGAGGCAATCATATGGCATTTTCTTGTAAATATAACTGTGACAAAGATTATGATGGCAGGCTGGTGATGATGAAATTTCCTTGAAATATATTTAGTTTGTTTGACGTGTTTTTTTTAAATAGGTCATCATTTTTCAATATTTGTTAAATATTTAGTTTACTTTACTTGAATTATAAATTTGTTCATTTACTTGTCATGGTACCCGGTTATGCAAAGATCATTAAAATCTAACGAAACATTCACAGTGCCTTTTTAAAATCTCATATTATTTAGGTTCGTTATCCGTAAGATTATAGTTTTAATAATTACCTTATTATAAAATGAAACACATACAAGGTTTTCTTTATCTAAAAGTGTTTCGTTTAAAATTGCTTTTTCATGACAACTACAAAACTTTTCTTTAACATAAATTAATTTTGATCTTTGAATTCGATTTTTCACAATCACAGCATATGCATTTATTACAGAAACATGAAGTGAATGCCTAAAAAAAATATTTTAGAATTTGCAAAATAATTTGATTTTGTTAAAAATCGCTTTTATTAAAACTATATGCCTTGTCTGAAGTAAACCTTATTGAGCAGTCTTTTATTACCGTATTTGCCGTCAGATACCGCGCGCGTTATCTATACAAAAATATAAAATTGAAAAATGTGACTATGCGCGTTATACGCAGAAAAATAATTGTATTTCAAGCGAACGTTATTTCATTGTAATTGTTATGCTTTTCTTTAGTAATGGAAATTTATAACAATAGTCACCTTATAAAAAACACTAAGTTTTCTTTGACGAACAATCAAAATTTCGCCAAAACCAGAACAAATGAAAGACTAATCAGGTTATGAATTTGAAATTGATAAAAAAATTGAAAGAAGAAATTACTTTGATTCAGTTTTCTATTAGAAGTAGAAAACTTGTCTGCGCGTTATGTATACAGTTTTCAATTCGATAAAATTATTAAGATTCACGTCTGGCAGAACATACGGTAATATGATTTATTTCTGAAAGATCTACAGTATTGTATTGAAAATTAATTATTTTATTTAACTTGTGAGATTGAGAATAAATTATTAAATATTAATAAACTAATTAATTCAAATAAATTGAAGCATGCACTAATATGTTTACTAGACGATGGCATATTTAGCATTTTCATTAACATTTATCAACAAGCTTGGTCTTATTCTTAACAAAGTTAAAGAAAATGCCTGTTGAAAAGAAAGTAACAGCAACAAAAAAGATTAGGACAATAATGTATTTAATGAAAAAATTTTCGACTATAGGATAGTCCTTGTAGTTGAAAAAATCTTACAGTCGAAAATTTTTTGCATTAAATACAGTATTCGCCGCAAAAGCTTAAATTATCATTTTATTATTTTAAATAATAAATGCTGCTACCAAGAAATCATCACTTAATAATATTAATAATAATACATGCATACATATATACAATTAACCTTTTGCACTTCAATTAGACTGTATTTTTAGTTAAGGGACTTTTACTTAGAATCTAGCTTGCGTTAGCAGTGAAATGGTTAAGGAAAACTATTGTTAATATACAATTAGAAATACCTATTTAAAAAAGTGACGATTACTGCCTATAGATTTCGTATTTCTTTGCTGCCTTCACTTATTTGTACACTGAAATTTTAATAATTGTAATGGTGTTGAAAGAATTCAATAATGTCTAAATATTACATTTGCTTTTGATTTTAATGCCTAAAATGTGTAATTTAGTGGGAAATGCGAACATTTTAACACAATTTCTGATAATTCTATTTTAATTTACACTTTACTTAAAAAATCTAAAATACTAATAGATATTTGAAGAATTTTATGACCGATTTACCGTTGTTCTATGTAAATTTATTAAAAATATTTAAATTAAATGCAACTTTTAATTGTCATGGTACTTATCAAAATTTCAAAACAATTACTTACTTACAACACAGTCCCATGCAAAACTTTAATCTTGATTTATTTTTATCCTGAAATAATAGATGAAGAGGCCAACCATATGAAGCTTTGGCCATTGTTGAAAAATAATAAATAAAACGAATATCTCTCCAGTCCGATTTCAAATCACTTTTATTTTCAGTTAAAATTTTATCAGGTAAATTAACTCTGCTATTAATTTCCTTTGAATCATTTTCTATTAGATTTTCATCAAATTCACTGGTTAGCTTTCTCAAATGTGGTATCTTTAGATAATTTTCTTCATTATTTTTTGTAGTGTTGATGATTGTATATGTTTTTTTGTTAAAATTACTCGAATTAAGGGCAACTGATTTAGATTTATTTATTTTTAAAGAATACTCGTTAAAGTCATATGTATTTTCATCTTGTTTGCATAGTAATTGAATACCAGCTTCAAAGTCACTGAAAACCAGATTTGATTCCTTAAAATTATTAAAAATTATTAGTAAAATTTTATTTTAGATTGACAGAATAATCTAACTATTTAGATTTCATAATGACATCACTTGAAATAGACGATAAAAATGTTGATGATTTATAATTGAATAAAAATAATTGTTGTTAGTGTAATTAGAGTCAGATATTATAATTAATTTTATTAAAAATAGCTTGAAGACTATAAATCAGTAATATATCAAGAACATCGATATATAGCATTTTCGCGTTAAATTAGACACTTTCCATTTTAAATTAGACACTTTCGAATTTGAATTGGACACTTTAAAAGTTAAATTGGACATTAGTTATAACACCCCTACTATTTAATATATGTGTTTTTTATAGAAATACTTTATATACAGAACATAGCAACTAAATTCCGGCCAAATATATATAATCGTTTGAAATCATGTCAAATGGCCGATATTATGAATTTTCAGACGAATCAAACATTGAAGAAACTGAAATTGATGTGCGGATGTGCATGAGAATCGCGAATCTCCTATAAAGAAATCGTATGCAAATCCACCCGGGACGTTAAAACGGTGCTAATAAGCATGGTCACAGTGGACGGGAAAACAATAAGGGAAGCAGCAGCTGCTTGCAGAATTAATGAGAGCACCGCGAGAACGATAATAAACAACTACAAGCGTAAAGGAACTTTTATTGTAGGAAAAAGAGGTGGTAACAATAAAACAAAATTACGGATAATATACTAGACCGAATTGAATTTTTTGTGGAGAACCATAATCAAACTACTTTAAAAATGATAAAAAACAAACTTGAAGCCGAAGGAGTGTCTTTATCAACCACGTCTGTGTTTAAATGTCTTGAGAAGCTTCATATTACATGTAAAAAGGCTTCTCGTGAACTTGAACGAGTAAATTTACCAGAAACCATTGAAAGAGACGACGATACTCATTGGATTTTGCCCGAAATGCTCCCGCGCTGAAAGAGAAATGCATTTTTATAGACGAATGTGGTTTAATCTACATATTCGTCGAACTACCGCCCGCTCAAAAATTGGAACAAGGGCAAATATCGTGATGCCAACAGTGAGAGGTCGAAATGTAACTGTTATTGCAGCAATGAATTCAAACAAAATTATCCATAGCCGCATTGTTGACGACAGTACTTGTACAAGTTCATATTCGGTGATTTTTTAATGGAGCTAATTGCGATTATTCAACGTGATGAGATTTACAATGGTGCATGGATAGTTTTAGATAATGCTCAAATTCATAAAACTGATTATATACGAAACATCTTTACCGATACCGGATTTGTATTGAAATTTCTCTCACCCTATTCGTACATGCTGAATCCCATCGAAAATGCATGGAGTAAGTTGAAGAGTTTCGACAAGAATATTTTATCATCGAATGTGGATAATGTAAATTATCTGTAATGGCTTGAACAATATTAACCCGGGTGATTGTTGTGGATATTTTATGCATATGATGAATAACATTTCAAAAAGTCGTCTTATTTGAAATATAAATTCACGTCTTTTACAGTTTTATAACTAGTGTCCAATTTAACTTTAAAATGTCCAATTCAACTTTTAAAGTGTCCAATTCAACTTTTAAAGTGTCCAATTCAAATTCGAAAGTGTCTAATTTAAAATGGAAAGTGCCTAATTTAACGCGAAAATGCTATATTACTGATTTATAGTCTTCAAGCTCTTTTTAATAAATTCAATGGAAAAAAATCAGTGGTGAAATTGGGTAAAAAGTCCTTATAATACTACAGGTAACACCCGTTCAACGCGGGGATATGTTCTAGACATGATCGCGTTAAGCGAAATATCGCTATCAACGAGGGATTTTTGAAAAAAAAACATTTAAAGACTTGGAAAACTTTATATTTATTAAATAAACATCAGAATTATAATAAGGCAAATAACATTAAGAATAAAAAATTAAATAAACATTGAAAATAACATTAGGAATTAAAAAAAATACAATGGATAAATTAATAATTTATTCATTTTTCTCGACGTTGTATAAAGGAATCTAGATTCCGTTGTTTGGCTTCTCTACGTTTATTGCCGATAACCATCACACAATGCATTACAGTCACGTTTAACAACATTTACTCGCTCGTAATCTTCATCGTTCTGAGACCTTAAATTACCATGGCTTTTTAGTGAAAGTCGGATTTTGTATTGAAAATATCCTGAGACCTTAAATTACCACTGTTTTTTTTATTGTATACTACCTTTTTCTATTGAAAACTACCCTTTTTGTATTGAAAATCCCAGGACCGGGGTGACCCACCCAAATAATACTGGCCTATCCTTGGCCTTTTTATTGAAAATTTTTTTTTTGTATTGAAAATCCCAGGACCAAGGAGACCCCCTCACTATAGTCTGAATAATTCCATGCTTTTTTATTGAAGACCGCCTTTTTTTATTGAAAATCCCAGGACCACGGAGACCCCCTCACTATAGTCTGAAAAATCCATGCTTTTTTAGTGGTAATTCATATTTGTATTGAAAATCCCAGGGCCATGGAGACCCCCTCACTATAGTCTGAAAAAAATTTACTTGTATTGAAAAAAAATTTTTGTATTGAAAATCCCAGAAAAAAAATGTGGCTTACCACAGCAATTACATAATCAAAAAGGCAGAAAAAAATTAGCACAGCACAGCAGAACCCTCCCCCGGGGGTCATTGCTGCGGTAAGTCACTAACTACCTACTGTTCTATTCTAACGGCTCCATGCATTTATTGTGAAGAGAAAGGGCCTTTTCGATAGTTTTTACAGTCAAATTTCTGACAAATAGGTTCGAATAAGTCATTTTCTAGGAGTGTATGACAGTCCATTTCCTGTAGCTCTTCATTACTTAATGGTTCACCGTGTGATTTTAACAAAGTATGAATATCATCTTCATCAACGCCTTCGATGCCTCCGAAAATGGCTAGACAACTAATCTCTTCGATAATATTATTTTCATAATTGCAGTGAATTTCAGTAATTTCACTGAACAATCGTTTCCAAACACCTTTCATACACGACTGGGTGACTTCATTCCACGTTTTGTCGATGTTTCTGATGGCTTTCATAGTGTCTATGTAGTTGTAATTCGACAAAATATAAGGAAGTCACTCCAAATCAGCTCAGAACTATGCATAAAATTAGAAGTCTTCTGAAAGGCAATGCCTACTTTAATGGATAGTGGAGCTGAATCAAATATCCTAAACTATAGACTTTTAAACAACTAAAGTAATAATAAATTTCTTAAACCTTAACGAAGTAGATGTAACTATCAAATATCGAAGCAAATTTTTTTAATTTGAGAAACCATTAAGATTTAGTGCTAGGGAAAAGATGATATTTTTATAAATAAAAAACACTTAGTTTATGTCTAAAAAACGTAACGAGTTGTAAGTAGTAAAATGAGTCACATTTAGCTCACTCCACTCTTTTCAATCACTAAGAAAAATATTTTACTAATCAATTAAATTTCAGTTGGATTTAAAATTAATTAAAATTTTGTGGGAGATATTATTTGACTATTTCACATACGGAGACCTAAAGTAACGAAATATTTTATAACACTATTAGTGTACTTTAATTAATGTCAAGGGGAGCCGAATGTAGAAGTTTTTCTAATCTTTTTATTCAAAGCATACACTAAAAATTCTTACTGTCACATTAAAATTACGACAATAAATATCGATTTACAACTAAATTTTATTAATTCAAATAATAATCGATAATATTATTTAAACAAAATCTTTCAATGTAGTAATGTATACTATTTGCCAGTCTATTTCGTGTTTTTGCCAATGAATTTCGTGTTTTTGCCAATGAATTTCGTGTTTTTGCTAATGAATTTCGTGTTTTTACCAATGAATTTCGTTTTTTCATAAATATAGATAAAAGTATTTCTTTTAAATAAATAATAAAAATTAAACAATTATATTTTGTTTTTAATATAATATTAAATTAATTATGTTGCATTTTTTATTTTGAATTTCAGTATATCTTAATCATCGTTAAATAACCCATATGTCTGAAAATAGAAGAAATATTGAAAAAAACAAATCTGTAACTTATGATACAATTGCTAATGCTTCTAGACAGAATTTAATTCGTTTTGTCTTCAAATAAGGCTACAGTGTTAAAGATGCAGCTGCTATTGTTCAAATTAAATAGTCAACTGCTTTGTCAATTGTTAAAAATTATAAAGAAAATAATAGCTATGCACCATAGAAAAAAGGCGGAAGCGTTAAGTCAGTTATTACGCAAGAAGTAAAATTATTTATAGAAAATGAAGTCTCATTAAATCCAGCAATTAGTTTAAAAGAACTTAAATTAAAGACAGAAAGTCAAATTGGAACAGATTTTACAATTTCAATTTCTAGCATTAACAGATGCTTGCAGGAATTAGAGATTACAATGAAATGGCTCATCGGGAGTTTGATATCGTTAATCATCCTGATAAAATTATATTACGAAAAAATTATGCATTGTGGTTCAATAACCATTTTAATAACGATTATTCTCGTGTAATTTTTATAGATGAATCTTCGTTTAATCTTCATCTCAAACGATCTGTTGCAAGATCACCGAGAGGTACTAGAGCAATTTTAAGAGTGCCAAATATTAGAGGCAGATCAAGTTCTTTGATTGCTAACATGTCAATCAATGGCAAGTCATATTGCAAAACCATTTCAAATTCAACAGTGAATGATGATATATTTTGTGAATATTTAACAGAGTTATGTATTTATTTGAGATGTTGCTCATATATCAAATACATGCCTTATTCTAGATAATGCTAGAGTTCACAAGAAAGTTGATTTGGAAAAAATTACTTCTGAGTTTAATTTTGAATTTAATTTTCTTTCACCTTATTCTTACATGCTAAACCCAATTGAAAACGCATTTTCAAAAATTAAAAATGGGGTTAGATCACGCTTGCGCAGCGGGGTTACAGAAACACTTGCGAATATTATGCTTGAAGAAACTAATAAAGTTACATCAAATGATTGCATTGGATTTTTCAATCATATTCAGCGTAATATTACAAATGCAGCTGCCGGATTAGAATATATACATTATTAAATACTCCCTCCGTCCGGTAATATGGTATACATTTCAACAAAAATCGTAGATTATCGTGAATATAAAAATAAATAGGCAACTGTCATGACATTGTCATAGTAAATATTCATGACAATATAACCTAAAATATTTGACTTAAGTAATATCATTCTTAGTTAAAATCTTACCGCTCAAACATCAGTGTTTCTTGAGGTAGATAAAATTAGTACCGCTGCAAGACGAATATGGAAAATGTGGAAGGAAATTTGTTAAATTTAGAAAGAAGAGATTCAAAATATAAACAGTTAACTAAAGAACAACGTCAAGGCATTTTTGAAATATTATTACAGCAGATGAAGGAGAATAAGTTAAAACACGGTGCAATCAACGAAGTTGCTACTGCGTTTCAAGTTTCCCGGCTAACCGTTAGCAGAATTTGGCATGCAGCACAAACTCAATACAGAAAAGGTAAGATATGTGCCGATGTTTCTTCAAAAAAGAAAAAAAGATGCGGAAGAAAACCTAAAGACTATTCGAACAATTTAGCGCAAATAAAGAATACACCATTAAATCGTCGAGGAACGCTTCGCAGTCTTTCCTTTCAAATTGGTATTCCAAAATCAACTTTGTTTGATATATTCAAATCGGGAAAGGATATAAAAAGAATATCTTCTATAGTTAAACCAACTTTAACAGATAAAAATAAAATATATAGATTGGAATTTTGCTTGTCTAAAGTAAATCTTGCTAATAATGGAGATTTGCTTTTTGATGATTTGTACGACTACGTTCACATTGATGAAAAGTGGTTTTATCTAACTAAAGTTAAGCGCTCTTATTACTTAATGTTAAACAAAGAAGAACCGGAGAGAAACTGCAAAAGTAAGCGATTTATTACGAAAGTAATGTTCATGGCTGCAGTAGCTCGACCACCTATGATGCACATCGAAAGCATTATTTTGATGGGAAAATTGGAATATGGCCATTTGTTTATCAAGAACCAGCTCAAAGAAATTCTAAGAACAGGGCTAAAGGGACAATGATAACAAAAAATGTGGAATCTGTTACAGCAGTACATTGCAAAAACATGATCATTGATAATGTAATTCCCGCAATTAAATCTAAATTTCCGCCAGCTTACAAAAAGAAAACAATTTACGTACAACAAGACAATGCGAAACCACATTTTTCTGATAATGATGCAGATATTGTCGCTCTTGGTTCTACTGATGACTGGAATATTAAATTTAAGGTGCAACCGGCAAATAGCCCCGATTTAAATGTTCTAGATTTAGGTTTTTTCAACTCCATACAATCGCTGCAACATGAAGCTTCGCCACACACAATTGACGAATTAATAAATTGTGTTCAAGATGCATTTCATCAATTAGAAGCGAATACTCTCGATAACGTTTTTACAAAATTGCAAGCATGTATGGAGTCAATTATGTTAGCAGATGGAGGAAATGGCTATAAAATACCTCATTTAAGTAAAGGAAAACTTCGTCGCGAAGGTCGACTGCTAGAAAAATATGTATGTTCTAAAGAAGCATACAATAAAGCCAAATCAAATTTCGAGTGAACTTATTAATATTTATTTTTTTAAATTTTATTTAATATTTACATTAATATTTATTAAAATGTTTCAAATAAAGGTAATATAATAAACTTGTCATGTACATTTTTTGATTTATTTTATTTTTTCGCAAATGTATACCATATTTCCGGACAACAAAAATCGCTCAAATGTATACTATATTTCCGGACGGAAGGAGTATATTTTTTAATTTTTTTAGTTATTGATTTTCTTATATTAATTATTTTTAAGCTTATTATTTCAATTAAATTTCTTTTATTTTTGACACGAAATTCATTGGCAAAAACACGAAATAGACTGGCAAATGGTATATAAATAAGGAATTCAACAAAATGCATAAAACAACAGCATACATTCACACAATCTTTAATTAATAAGTTAAATTGCATTCATACTATCACATTAATGTCACAAAAATAATAATTACCTCACACAATGAAGCGAAAATGTTTGCAGCAAAATCTAAAGCATTTCTTTCTTCATCGTTTACTTTTTTGATACATAAAATCCATTTCAAACGATGCTTCCATATATTTATTTTCTTTGTTGCTAATAAAATGACATCACTACCACTTCTTCCTAATTTATCATAAGTAATACAAAAAATTATGAGATATGCAGATAATAATGGTCCAATGCAGTATAAAATAATTTTGTTTGGAATCAGAATCTAAAGGAAAGCTCATACAAAACTTTGTTTTATTATTATAAAAATAGAGGTTATTTTATAAAATCTAATGGAAAAATAATTTTGCTAATAAATAATTATTAGCTATCTTATTTCAAATTTGTTTATTATTTTATATATAAATTAATTATATACCAAGAAGCAATAAGTAGGAGTCTAAATGACAATAAAATAAACGTCTTATTAATATTAAAAAATACTAACCAGTCAAAAGATTGCAATAAATAAGGTCATTTGACAAAAAATTAGAATCTTCAAATATAGTATTAGAATCTGCTAGAACAGGGATGTCCAAATGCTGTCCGTGGGCCGCATTGTGGTCCATTCAATATTCGGATGAGGCCCACTATCGACTCATTAAAAACTTTCCATATAGAGAACGCACTTCTTTTATTTTATAAGAAATTGCATTCTCAAAAATGAATTCAATCAAATTCTAAATTTATCCAGAAAAGTTTTATGCATGTGGGGAAGTAGATACTCTTGCGAGCATTTTTTTCAAGCATGAAAAACATTAAAACTGCAGAAAGAAATAGGTTGACTGACAGACATTTAGCAAAAACTCTTAGAATCAAGAATGCATTCTTTGATGCAAATATTGAAAACATTATGGGTGGAACACAATGTCAAAAGTTTCACTGAATAAATATTGGTTAATTAAATTAATTTTTTTATGTATGGCTACATATAAAGATTACAATATTTGGAATGTTGTGATAATGTAAATAAACTGTATTCACATGATTTTGTTTTATATCGTAATTTTTCCATTAAATTTAAGGGGATAGTACCAAAAAAAATCGAAGTTTTAAAGAATTCACACTCCGGCAAGCGCACTATGAGCTTCACGTCCATGAAAAAAAGGCTGGAACATTCAAAATAAACCTCCTCTACCTCCAAAAATCTCAAAAAATTTTGAGACCATTCCCAGTTAAATATTTAAGTTTGCAATGCAGCCCATTAAATGAAAAGGTTGGACATCCCTGTAAGACATCTTCTAAATTATTTTTAAAATCAGGCTCAAAAGATAACGTCATAATTTCAAGTATTTATTTAATGAAATATTGTATAATTTTCAAACAAATTTTCAGCTAGTAGTTAGATGTCTGGTTTATTTTTTATTTTATTATTTTAAGATCAAATGTATATAAAAAAATACAAACATAAAATTAAAAATGTAAACGATTCAAAACAAACAAAATAAAGGCGCACTCCTAAAACATCTACTACGAAAAAACAGATTTTTAAAACATCGAATACTGGCATATGCTAAAACATCGACTGTAAAAAATTCACCTCTCCTAAAATCTACCTCAAAAAAATATTCCCGTAGTCACGCATTTGGCAGTGGCGTAGCCAGAAATTTTGGGCCCCCATGCAATGAGCCATAGATGGGCACCCCTTATACTGCATACACGAGTGAAATAGGTGCGGAGAACCATAGCGCCACAGGAAAAAACTTTTTGGCCCCCTTTGGAAGCACAATTGAATTAGACCAGGGTTGCCCAAACTCTTCCTGCGACGGAACACTTCGTAACTCTCGAAACTGTGATGGAATACCTTGTTTATTTTGTACGGTATGAGACTAGTGGTGTAGGCCTGCCCAACATTTTTTTTAAGGGTGAGGGGAGAGTGTTAATTGAAAGAAGGGCTTATAGTTACAGAGGAGTTTTGAGCCGCAGGCAAAACATTTTTTTGGGTCCTCTTTGGAAAGACGATTTAATTAAATAATTAGAGCTCAATATACAATATAACAGTATAAATCGTTATAAAATGATAGTAATGTATCAGGGACAAATGTGTATAGCCGACAAGCGAAACAATTTTTTCGACCCCTATATGAATGGGCGATTTACTTAGATAACTAAAGTTGCTTGCTTATACAGTATATTATTAGCGAGGGAGAGGCAGAGGGGATTGCATAAATAGGTAAAAATCTTAACCATATT
>CAUHTR010007507.1:0-33841 GCA_959609185.1 Schmidtea polychroa | reverse complement strand
CTCAAAAAAATCACACAAAATCACTTGTGGGCCCCTATGCATTGCTTACTCTTGCTATATGGTAGCTACGCCACTGGTATTTGGGTACTTGTTCATTATCGGGACCCCAGCTCATTATTCAAAAATTCGGTGAAAACATTTAATTCAACAGTCACAACTACTGCATATTCAATTTTGAAAATAGTTTGCTGAATTTGAATAACAGCTGTTCGATAATTTTGGAATTAATATCATTATTATGAGTTTAGAATTTATTAATTATTATTATTTTTATTACTGGAGGTCCCGATAATGAACAAGTACCGTATTTGACTTAATTAAAATTAAGGTTTATAAAAGGCACGTTAATAGTTAAGTATTATTAGTTAAATAAATATTACCTTAATTATTGATTATTTAACAATTCGATTTTATAGCAATCTATGTTTTAAAAGTCGATGTTTTAGAACTCGTTTAAATGGGGCGACTCGGAAAATAAATAATAGATATAATATATAGTGGGTGGAGCAAAATGATCTGACACATTTGAAATTTAAATAAAACCAAATTAAAATAAATCAAATTATTTATCAATTGTACATATGATTACATGGGGATTACATACTTTTTTAAAAAATACTTTTTAAAAATACATTTTTTATTATTTATTTTAATGTTGTTTTATTTAAACTTCAAATGTGTCAGATCTTTTTGCCCCACCCTGAACAATTAATATCAAAGCGACAAAAATTATGAACAAAATCATTTATTAGGGCGTTTTTAATTATAAAATATGAAATTTGAAGATTTTTAAGTTCTATATTAAATACTATCTTTCCATGAGTAGTAGAGGAGCAAAGGGGAGCAATATGAATTATATATATATATATATGATGTCAAAAGTAAAAGCATCTCAAATTCTAACTTGCTCACAAAATTGATGTGGAATCAAAGAATATCGGAAATTTACAGCAAACGCGACAATCGATAAAATTGCTTCGTAAATACTCATAAATAATTTGATGTATATGCAGCAAGGAATTTGCGATCTTTTGGATTCTTCCATTATTAATCCTTGAGCGCTCAAAATCATTATAACCAAAACTATTGTCAAATTACAAGTAAGACCTCCACTTAATAAAAAGTGACATATCTTTAGAGCATAAATAATTTTGAAATTTATAATATTACCTGATATAATTTACTGTTGCAACTATTTATCATATTTTCATAGAAATTAAAATAAACATAAACAACAATTCTTAATAATTGTTGTTTTTAAAAAAAATAGTTAAAATAAATATTTGTTTACATGATTAATCGAATTAAAAATTCCCAGAATGAAAGATAGACAAAATCGTCTGTAGCCATATTCCACTTTCTACCAAACATAGTCAGAGGAGGCATTTAAAATAATGAAAAAATCTTGATTTGATACAAACTAATTCATATTCAAGTTTATTTCACTATAAAAATCTAAATGACATTATTATAAAGTAATCAATATGTAGAAAAATGTCGTATTTACAACTTATATATAATTATTTCATAATAAATTTGAATTTATCAATAACCTTCCAAATTAAAATGAATAAATTAAAGAACTAGATATAAAATTGCCTAACTTAATAAATGATAAACTTTAAAATAACCTTTTGATAGCGAAATCAATTATAAAATGACATATAATTAAATTTAGGATTAAAATTAGGATAAATATCGAAGAAATTCAGTGTTTAGTTAAAAAATAAAAATAATTTACTTCAAAAAGTATATCTAATAATAAATACATTCTGATAATAGTAAAGATTTTTTGAAAAATTTTACATCAAAATTGTAATAATGAAATGTTTCGATTATTAATATTAAATTAATAATTCTTATTTATCTTGAAAATAACTTACATATTTTCACAATTTTCTCACCAAAAATTATCGGGATTATGGAAATTATAAATAGAAAAGAATATGATTAACTAAAATCTTAGTTCAGCAATTGTTATTTTACTTAAAGAATATTTTACTTCTGTAAGTAGTACTGTCTGGTTGTTCTCGTTGACCTATATTAGTGATCTTGCCATCAAGCGGAAACCAAATTTATTTGTTATCATACCTCAATTTTCAAAAGTCTAATCAAAATATAGTTGGTGATGTGTAGCATGAGGGGAACTCGACAATAAGGGTGAGAACTCACTGGGGCGTGCTAAATTTTCGAATTCCTTGAGTCCGTTTGTATATATGCTTGGTCATCGGATAACTCTGCGGTGTCCGGAACTCCTCGAGGTTCATTATTAATTAATATGAAACAAAGACAAGAAAAATTCCTGTAATTCTAACTACCAAAAAAAATTCAAAAAATTTTAACTGATGCTACCTTGTTTAGACAGATGCTCATGTTAGAGCCATTCCAAATCAAACAACCAGCGTCTGATTCGATAATGTGTTCTCTTTGTTTCTCTTGGTGGCAATAGCACTGTCTTGAGATGATAGTTTCAATGAAGTTGACTTGTGTCGACTTTTGTGTAATAAGTAGAGGAAGTAACTGTAGAGTTAAAAATGATGGATTATTTTTTTAGAAGATCGATGAACACACAAGCGGTAGACATTCGTAAATGAAATTAATATCACTGCCCAACTTTACTTCCAAAGTATATTTCGCCAGATTTTTGACCATTTGACGGTTGGCTAACTGGAGCCTTCGAAGCTTCATCTCCTAGAAGTCAGTTTTTCCAAGTCAGGGTTTCTATTTTCAAATTTCAAAGTTAAGATTAATTTTTTCTCATTTACGAACTAATATTAATAATAATAATAATAATAATAATAATAATAATAATAATAATAATAATAATAATAATAATAATAATAATAATAATAATAATAATAATTATAATAATAATAATAACAATAACAATAATAATGTTGGGGTTCAACAAGAGGTACAATAATGAGGTGAAAAATCAATAAAAACACCAAATTCACAATAATAATTTAAAGTACAAAAATATTAATTAAAAAATCAAAATTTTAAAAATGAATATTTCCAAGGGAAAATGGTATGGACGGATGCCGAAAAATGAGACGAGTTCAAATATAATGAAATATAATCAAAGGGGGTCCCTAGAAGGAATTAATTACAAAAAACTCAATTTAATTAAATATTAATTAGCTAATGGAGAGTCCGTGCTAATGAGAAACCCGAGACAATGGAAAACCCGAGTGATGTGAGAGAACCTTATTGGTCAATCAAATTAGTAGGGGCAATTAAATCAGCGGACTAAAAATTAAATTGGGACGAGCAAATTCTTCAAACTAATTAGAGCGATAAGAGTTAAATTATTGAAGTGTTAAGGTTACCTAAATTACAAAATGGAAAAATTAATTGTTGAAGGTGTTAAATGATTGTAGGGGGAATAATTGTGAATGAATAAGATATTCGTCTGGAACTCGATAAAACAGGAATGGAAGAGAAATGTTGAAAAATGATAAGTAAACAAAAGAAAATCAATAAAAACAGACAATTAAATAAAAGAAGGTCATTCTTAAGTTTTAAGTGCAGAAGCGAAAAAGGGGAAACAGAAAGCAAAACAAAGTTGAATTGACTTGTTATCTCGATATAGAGAGGGGAAAAGGCCAGGAGAATCTGAGAAACTAGGTTATGAAAAATGAATATATCTCGACAGCTGTCAGAGATTACAGAATACCAATGAGGAAAAGAGGAGAATAAAAAAGGAATTATCAATAAGTGCCATCAAACGGGAAAGTATAAAAACCGAACACAAAATCTCAGAAAGGAAAAACAATTGTTATTAAAATCGAGAATTGTTATTGAAAGCGAGAATTGTTATTGAAGCGAGAATTGTTATTGAAAAGAGAGAATTATTGGAAAAGGAGGGAAAATGCTACGAGACAGATTTGTGATAAAGGAGAGAATTTGTTAGAGAGAAATTTAAAATAGTTTAAAGGAATTAGCGTATTGAACCAATAAATCAGAGGTAGTTTGGAAACTCAAGTCAAGTCAAAGCAGCCAGAGTAAGTTACCAACTGTCCATTACCGGCAGTAGTCAAGTGGTCGTGTTCTTAAAGGATTGTCATTTGTTGTGCTATTCTTCCCTGAGGGTTGTAATAAGTATTTGAAACAATTTAAGTGTTTAAAAGTTGGTATCATTAAGTTCGTGTAATCAATTATGTTAATCAATAAAGTGGTGCATGTTAGTATTGTCATTTTCGTTATTAATAATACAGACTGAGTCAGATAAGTAATTGGTAGTTAACAGTCACCAACCAACTAAAATAAATCCAACAGAAGCTTTAAAAATTAAAAAAACTTCAAATTTTAAATTCTTCAGAAAAAAGTTTATTATTATTTTTAACCAATGAAAAGTAAGAAAAAGGAAATAAGAGAAGATGAAAAAGAAATTTGAAAATAGAAGAAACCAAATTCCGGGAAATTGAAATTAATTATTTATTATTATTATTATTATTTATTAACTACTGATTCAGTGGCGGAACTTCAAAATTTGGGCCCCCTGCGCAATGTAAAATATTTTCACTTAAATTTTTCGGTTAAAGTTTAATACATAGTTATTCACAGCAGCCGCTATTCAATGTTAGTTTTATGTTTGTAGGCAAATATAACTGCGGGAAAAGAGTTTCAGAAAATGATTGTAAATATTTTTTAGTAATAATTTTGGACCCAATATAGCTGGTGGGACCCCGCAACGCAGGGTCCTGCGTCCACTAGTTACGCCGCTGTACTGATTTTTATTAAGTTTCAGCACTCATTAAAAATTTAAATCATTTAAATTCATAATTTTAATGTTTAAACAGATCAAATATAGATTTTATAAATTAAAATATTATAATGTCTTATATTAACTATAAAAAATTAAGTTTTGACAATAAATTGAAAAATACTAATTCTTACCTGACCAATTATAACTTATTTCCTCGAGAAAGTGAAAATTTTCAGATAAGAAATGATACCGACCTAAAATTGCCATACAAAAGGCGTACAAATAATTCATGCATTCCGATTTTTGGAGATTATAATGACAATATTAATCTTGAAAACAAGCTTTACAGTCCTCCGACAGACAATATTCAGGAACTTTGTGAAATGTTCGATATTATGTATAGTTCAGGTGATGATTTAGGACATTTAGAACAAGAAGAAATTAAAAAGCTCAGAACTTTGTGTATTATTTTAGAGCAAAGCAATAATGATTTAGAATATGTAACTAAGCGATTGGATCATGAAAACAAATGCTTCGATCCAAGAATAAATCAATTAAAAAGCATAAATAAAACTTTAAAAGAAGATAACGTTGAATATTTGGGAAGGTCAGTTGAAAATCGATTTCTATTGAAAGATGTGGAAAAATTAAAAGAACTACTAGATGCCTTGACCAGTGCCGTTAATGAAGAAGTTAACAATCATTGCAAGCTTCAAGAAGAATATTTTGCTGCTGAATTTAATAGAAAGCAATTCGAAAAGGATAGAATGGTTTATGAACTTACATCAGCTCAAACAAGTCATCAGTTGAATAATTTATCATTGAAAAAGGCTCATTTAGAGAATTGTAAGGAAGATTTAATGAAAAAGCAAGTATATGTAAACAGACTTCAAGATATCAAAGGCTTTTTTAGAGTTTTTGCAAGAATTCGCATGTTTCCAAACAAAAATAAAGAATCGATATTTTCTTTTGTTACCGACGACAAAGTTGGCGTAAAATCATTGAAATCGAACAATAAAATTGGGGATGAAGTTAAAGTTTATCAATTTAATAAGATTTTTCATAACGAAAGTAGTCATATTGATATCTGTAACAATTTTGAAGGATCTATCAATCAGTTAATTATCGGTTATAATGTTTGTTTTATTCATTTTGGAACTTCGGGATCTGGGAAAACTCACACTGTCGTAGGGGATTTTCAAAACGAATGTGGGATCAGTACGTTATTGGTAGGCAAATTGATTGACGAAATGAATAAAGAACATCGAAAACGTTTTAAAATTGATGTATCCTTTCTGGAATTCTATAATGACAATGTCGTTTGTTTATTAAGTGAAAAGAAAATCAAATTGAAAGATACTGGAAACAAAATATTAATTGACGATTACGTTAAAGAGTCTATAATTACTCTAAATAACTATAATAGACTTCTACAACAAGTGGCACAAAAACGGCAAACCAGTGCAACCTCGTTTTGTGCTCAATCATCTAGATCCCATCTTATTATTATTATATCTGTCAAATCGGAAAATACGATCACATTTGTCAAAACAAACAGTCGGTTAATAATTTGCGACTTGGCTGGATTCGAAAAAACAACCGTTAATATCGAGAGCGTAAGAAAACAATACATGGATGAAACATATTATATTAATAATTCATTGTCAGTATTGAGTCAGATTATTGAAGAATTTAATTTATACAAGTTAAAACAGGAACATTTGAATAAACATTTGACTCAAAGAAAATCAACATTGCCATTTAGGTCGAGTAAATTAACTCAATTTCTAAAACCATGCTTCTTTGGAGATGCATATTGTTATTTAATTGTACATGTTACAAATGATCCTGTTCAGATTCATTCAACTTGCAAAATGCTCCAGTTAGGTCAAACCGCTATGTCAACTGAATTAGGTAAACCGGTTTGCCATAAAATAGATTCAGGTTCAATTTGTTTATCGAAATACATAACATAGAGATGTTACCTAAAAATAGTGTTTTCATGTTATTTTTTAAAAACAGTATTCTAAATTTTATAAATTAAAATTATATTAATTATTTTCGAACCCATATGTTACGCACGCCCATATCTTACGCAAAAAGAAAATTTAAAACCAATAATAATGGCAATAGCAATGAAAATGAAAGCATTAATGCTGAATCAAATAGTGAAATTATTCGAGAAAGCCTGGTTGACCAAAATTATCGAAACAGATATACCAGAAGAATGGTGAGTGATGCAGATGTTCACTATCATTCTATTACTTTTAATCCTGGAGAGCGTGTCTTGGTTAAGAAATCTTTTGATGCAAACACAGAAACAAGAAAAAGAAAAATGGAAGATTTTTATGAAGAAGGAAGTTGGATAATAGTAGAAAGAGTTGGAAACGAGTCTTTTAGATTAAAATCGGATTTGAATGAAGAAAATCACATGGTGGTTTGTAAAAATAGGCTGAAAAAGATAATTTAGAAAAACAATAATTAAATTTCATTATTTAATTGCTTTTTATATAATATTTTGGTGTTTTTATTGCTTTTTGTTTCTTTGTGTAGAATAAAAAAATTTTTGCGTAAGATATGGGCGTGCGTAAGATATGGGTTCGACAATTATTAATTCAAATTGGAATAGAAAGACAAATAATTTCAAAATTCATTTTAATAGGACTGTCAGATATCTGCAGGCCGAAAATATATCCGATGAAGAATAGGAAAGGATAATTTTAAAAGTAATTATACGGATAGAAAGACGTCTACAAAAATAATATAAATGTTTATTTTTTTAATAAATGTCAAATCTACGAGTACAGCTGTGTTCGGATATTGTTTTTTGATATATTTACTTCTATTACGAATTGTATTTTTAAGTACAAAATTCTGATTTGAAACTCGAATGTTAGTTGACAGAAAAATGCAATGATTATAAAAAGTGTCATACAATAGATCGAATATGGGTATGGATTTTGAACACAGCTATTAATTTAAAGAGGCATATAAGTCGCTCTCCGAAAGTGTGCGGCAAAATAATGAAGAATTATGTTGTGGATACTCCAATGCACTTTGTACTTAATAGCCTTTAAATTTTAGCACAACGTCATTAAAAGTATGTCAAGATCATCAACTATAGACTAATTCAGTGGCGCCGCTAGGGTTGGTGTCACCCAGTGCGGTTCATAATGAAAATGATCAATATATTCCAGCATCTCCCTAATGTCTTCTTCAAGCAGAGAGAGTTCACCATCTCTCAGTTGTTCTCCGTCATTTTCTTCTTGAACCTTAATCTTCTTTCTACCGAAATTCTATATTGATCTGATTTTGCAAGTGCCTGTTAAATTGCATGCTCAACCAAGTGACTGCGTTTCTCGTACAAAAACAATCTTAAGGCCTCTAACTTAGTCACAACTAAGCCTTTAGCCTGCAGGTACTGCTGGGTAAGATTGACTTCCTCAAGTAGATCAGCGTAGGGGTAAAGATAGCAGATAAATGTGAAACAAGTGACAGCATGTAAAATACCTTGGGCTGTACCCCTTAGTAGGAGGAAGTGTGCCCCATGAGTCATCGATTTTTATCCCGAGTGACTCATCGGTGGCACATGACTAGTCGATGACTCATCAATGTCACATGGCTCATCGGGTGATTCAAGGTCATATGACTCATCATTTTTTAAACAAAGACATTTATTTTTAGAACAAAGACAATGACTCATCCTTTTCAGGAAAAAGACAGTGATTGATCCGATGACTCATCCTGTTTAGAACATGGATAATGACTCATCCTGTTTAGAACAAAGACAATGACTCATCACATTATTATTTTCAAAATATTATTTTTGTTGGGCTAGAACTGATTTCTAAACCCAAAGTTAAGAATGGGACGAAATGTGTCAGTACACAACACGCTTACCCAGCATTAAGTTTACTTAAATAAAAATATATAAAACACCAAGTAAACAATGATAATAGAGAGATAATATACCCAAAAATAAAACATCTGAATTAAAAATAAAATAAAACACGAGCAAGAAGTATTACACAAAAACCTACTCAAACATAACCGAAAGACATAAAACAACAAAAACAAATTCGAATAAAGGCGATTAGTAAAAATTAAAAAAAAGGAAAATTAAAGAAAATCTCCATAAAATCTTACGTAAAAATTTTGAATAAAAATCCAGAACAATCCAAAAACTGGCGAAATCCATCATGACTGCCAAACGACCCAATAAAATTTATAAAAAATAAATATTTTAGTTTAAAATATAAAAATTTTAGAAAAGAAATAATAAAAAACAATTTAAAAATAAGAAATAGATTAAATTTTGCACGGAATGTTCTGGAAATGCTGAAATCCATCATGGAGGCAAATTTAATGAAAAATAATTCAAAAATAAAAACAAAAATTCTTACTGAAAAATCGCCATCAAAATCTATAAAAATTAAAAATCGAATGTTCGAGAATTAAAATCATCTGAGTTTGTTTTACTGCATCAATGCACGCATGTATACTTACACGTCAAATAGAGGCTATGTAAACTAACACATTTCGTCAATTTTCAATACAAATGCTTACTCTTAAGCCAAATTTTTGATTTTGATTTTCTGAAATTGTAAGTAAGGACGATTTCATTGTGAATTATAAATTATTATTATTTAAACCTTGTTTTCATGCTTTCCATTTAACTATAAAGGTGTAGGTTTGAGTGAGATCGTCGGTTATCATCGATTTTGAAGCGAGATCCCAGCCAATCCTGCACCTTCAACTTTATCATTTACGATCACAGATCATCACATTCACCTATTTGTATTATACATTTGGGATCGTCGGAGGTCGTACTGACTCAGTGGTATAAGCCACTGGGTTCGTCGATAAATTACCTCTGGTACGGCGGAGTTCTTAGAACTCGTTATCGTTACTATGGTACGGTAGTACATTACCTAATCACACACATTAGGGCTTGTCGTAATGAGCACAGTGCGGCCACGAAAGCAAGCAACTTTCTTTAAATCGACTTTTATCATGCATAATATACATATAACGTACACACTAAAAATCAACACTAATACATTACCCTAGGTATGATAAACGGAGTAAAGCTCCAGACTCAAATTAATCATAAATCTACAATTCACAATTAATGTAGACGGTTAAATATCCTCAAGAACCAACTCTACCTATACGTTTGTCAAATCTAGATTTATAAATGTCCTAAATAAATTTTCTAGTAATAATGTAAAGTAAAGATTTTTTAAAATGATTGAATTAACAGTGATAGTATTCATAAAGGTATTCGACATGCGTATCGGCAAGACTTGGATTTTAAATTGAATAGACTCTAAACCAGGGATGCACAAAGTGCGGCCCGCGGGCCACATGCGACCCTTTTGAATAATTTGTGCGGCCCTCGTGTATATTTATTTAATATATTTATTTAAATATTTATATAAAAAATTTCCAGATTTAATATAAATTGCATAAATTTAATAAAAATTGCACAGATTTAATAAAAACTCTAACTACAAAGTATTTGTTTTGTATATTTGTTTTACCAAGCTAGAATTCAAAAAATCTTCGCAACACAAATAGCTACTAGTTATAAATTTTATAATATAAAATTAAAAAATAACGCTTTCTAATTTTCTCTGGTGTGGTAATTACAATAAGTATGTAAGTTTTTATTTTATATATTTTTTAATAAACTAAGTTTTATAAATGCTACTTACTATTAGCCCTGCAACAGAATGACTTCAGTCAAACGAAAATTAGAATCCGAAAACAGGAAATTTAATAATTGTTGGACTGATAAATATTTTGTGTTCGAACACAATAATAAAGTTATATGCTTGATTTGTCAAATAAAGATAAATTGTATGAAGGAGGCACCATATTACAACACATCCGGAATATGAGAATATTGTGGGCATATCATGGGAAGAAAAGATCAATTGCTTTAAACGTGGTATTACTGCTCAGCAACAGATTTTTAAAAAATTACATAAAGAATCAGAAGTCGTTTCTGAAATTAGCTACGATTTGTCATTGTTGATCGCTATTCGGCCTTTCACTGAAGGAGAATTTATTTCAGAAATGGCAAACCACGTGGAATCATTTGAAAACAAATTAACTTTATTCCAAAAAAATCTAACGGATAAAATTTTGCATCATTTTCCTACATGTCAAAAATATTTTCCGCGACACTCAGCGGACTATGATTTTTACGTAAGTAAAATTCAGTTACTGAAAAATGTTTTTGAATCAAGATTTGTTGATTTCAAAAAAATGAAAACTGATTTCCAGCTATTTGCTGATCCGTTTTCAGTTAATATCGATGAAGTTAATCAAGATATCTAATTAGAACTCATCGATTTGCAGTCATCTGGTCAGCTTCGTAATAAATTTAACGAAAAAGATCTTCAAAATTTCTATAAATGTTTACAAAAAGTGTCATATCCTAATTTAATTCAAAAAGTAGCATACATTGCATCTTTATTTGGTTTTACATACGTATGCGAACAAACGTTCTCTGTTATGAAGATGAACAAGTCGAAGCAACGTAACCGCCTTTCAAATAATAATTTACATTCAATTCTACGTTTGGCAACAACAAACTTGACACCAAATATTTTAAAAATTGTTAATAAAAAACAATGTCATATTGCTCCAAAAAAAAATTAAATTAATTATTTCAACTAAATTAAAATGCATTTTTTGTATAATTTAAAATTTTAGAGATTACACTAATATAGACCACTTATATATATATTTATGATAACTCTTAAAATTCCTAAATGACCCCCAAGTATAAACCACAACAATATGTTGACAAAACTGGAAAATATACTATTATATTTTCCAAAAATGGTAAATGTCGTATAATGGGTTGTAAGAAACCTATCGAATTCGTGAATTTACAATATAATATCAAAGATATTAAAGTTCAAAGTCTTACTATAACTACCAAGGTTGAACAATCTATTAATTTGAATAATTTAGCAAAGTTATTAGATGGAGATTGTATATATTAGCCTGAATTATTCCCCGCTTTGCGTTATACAAAATATAACCCACTGTGTGTAAATATTTTTTCGAGTAGTAAACTAATCGTACTAGGTATTAAAATTTTAGATTTTCATACTATTGTTGAAGGAATTATAAACTAAGTGAAGGATTTGAAAAAGCCAGTAGAATTCTTGCAATACAAACTTAATTATTTGTATTGTCCAATTTCTTATATATTTAAGGTAAGTTTGAATAAATTATTTTGGATTTTATTATTTATTGTTAGGAACCAGTAATTCTGGAAAAATGTTTCTACAATGTTCGAATTTACAAAATCAAGTTCAACGATAAGATGATATTGGGACAATTATTTCAGAGAATGAACGAAAATATTGAATTCAATGAAGAAGATATGTTTATTAAATGCGATTTGAGTAAAATAACCGGAATGATCACCTTATTAATTCAAGGATATAATGTAAGCAGAGACCAAACCAAGCCAATTTGGAAAATTATAAAAGCCGAAGAAGCGTTAACCGATGAACATTGTATATTTTAAATTTTTAAATACATTTTTATAGGGGTTTGGTGCTTTTTAAATAATAATATAATAAAATAACTAGGGTTATAAAATTTATTAATCATCACATTAATTTTTACAATCTCTTTTCATTATATTTTGAACAATATGATCAACACGACTAGGAAAATTATTAGATTCATCTTCTTGTTTAGGTTTATTTGGTGATTTATCAGTGTAGAATTCTCCATACATGACTTAATTTCTTCACTAGGTAAATCATTACATTCATTATCATCTTCAAGCTTGGAAACATTTTCAGATTCATCAGTATATGACATATTTTCTTCGTTAATTTCATCGTCTGAATATGGCCATTTTAATTTCTCTGGAACATTCATAAATTCGCCAATTTTTACATTAGATGTTTCCTCTAATTTTTCAATCAAAAAGTTGATTATATATTCTAAATAAAAAATTAATAAACATTTAGAAAATCATATTTTGCCTCTTTCCGACATGTTTGAAAATAATTTAAAATGAAAAATAATTTTGTTTATACTTTTATTTAAACATCAACAACATTTACCAAGAATTATTATTATAGTTTTTGATACACTTTTATACATGTATACACAACTTCTAACCCAGTCAGTAGTTTCAGTAAATTCTTTAATTTTTCACATCTGGCATCATTCTCTTTTGCATTGTTAGCTAGTCTAATCATCATAATCCATCCACCATGAGCATCGACCAATGTCATAAGTTTTTGATTCATTAATCTAAATAATGATGATGTCAATTTGATCAATCAAAATAATACCTCTACAGACCATATGAAAATAATTGTCAAAGTTTGAACTCGATTTCTCTAAAATATGTTTCAAACACATGAAACTTATAATAATTCGAGACCATGTAATTTCATCATCAAATTATGTATAAAATATATTTCCTCGAATAATTTTTTCTTTTTGTTGGACTTTTTCCAAATTGATAATACTGTCATACTCGATATGATTATCTTCAATGATTTTTTCTGTGCTATTAACAAGGAATTGTAGATTATTAATCACATCGTTAGTTTCCTTGTTGAAAAAAAGACCATTCCACAGGTCAATCATAAATGTTGTTTGCGTCATTCTTAAATAATTGTTAGTATATTTATATTACTGCTGTTGAGATATATTATAAATAAAAGAATATGATTGGTTAAACAAAAAAAAATTGTAAAAATTTGCTGTAAAAATTGAAATTGAGTTAAATAGAAATAGAGAGAAGTGACAAATGTAAAAATTTAATTTCATTTCATTAAAATATATAAAAAACTTCACTATATTTGTGGACCAGTACAGTAATATAAAATTTCACTGTTACCGAAAAACAAACCAAATCGGTTTGTACAAGAAATACATGGGAAAATAAATTTTCCTGAATTTATTAATTCACTTAATTTTTTTTCTAATAAGCCTGATGTTTGGGAAACTTTCTTATGAATGGAAACTAAACCAATTGAAATAATAAACTTAATTTCAAATGATTATATCTCTATTATTATATATAGTAATAAATATTTTTTTATTATGAAAACTAGGAAGCTATTTGAATTTCAGCTTGAACCATGATATTCTCCATGAAGCAATTACTATTCTGTCATTCATTCTTCATTTTAATAAAATTATAATAATAATAATAATAATAATAATAATAATAATAATAATAATAATAATAATAATAATAATAATAATAATTATTATTATTATAATAATAATTATTATTAAGTTGTTTAAATCTATTCGCCATAGGGGTCACAATCACCAAAAATGTATGGGCCTCCAATAATGCATAAAGATGGCATGCCTTTGAGACATGTTTTATCCATCTTTGGCAATGCCCAGTGTAAAATAGCCAAATTTTTGGATGGATTATTAAAACCATTAATACTATCAGAATTCGAATGTAAAGATAGTTTTAAAATTTTTTCCTGCATTGCACAATGTGATAGTCAAAGTGTGGATGAAATTATGGTTTCGTTTGATGTTTGTAGTCTGTTTACTAATGTACCATTGGTTGAAACAAATGAATTGCTTGTTATGGAATGAAAACATCTCTGTACATCATATTTTGAATGGAAGGGCATTTCGTGAACTTCTTGAATTTACTACTCCAAAAATCAATTTTCTTTTCAATAATGAATGGTATCAACAAATCGATGGATTTGATATGGGTTCTCCTTTAGCACCAACAATGGCTTCGATTTTTTTAGCAAGTTTAGAAAAGAAAATTGTATTTTTCCAAAGTATGAAACCCATTGTTTATAAGCGATATGTGGATGATATTTTTCTTATATTTGAAAATCAGAGGCATGTTGACCCGTTTTTGCATTATATGAATAGTCTACATAAAAACATTGTATTCACATGTGAAACGGAGAAAAAATCATCGGTTGCTTTCTTGGATCTGTTAATACAACGCAAAGAGAAACCAACTGATACTGGTCTCTATACTTCTTCCGAAAGTTTTTGTGAATTCAAGTATAAAAGAAATATGGTGAAGGGGTTGATTTATCGTGCATGGTCTTTGTCTTCTACTTTTAAAAATTCAGTAAAAGTGTTGACATATTGGTTGAATTGTTAATGAAGAACGGTTATTCAAAATCCTTTTTAGTAATTATGGTGAAAGAGACTGTTGACAAATTTATTAAAAATCCTAAGGATTCATGTTTGAGAAAATCTGGGTGTGATCTTGTTGAGGTGTGTGAGTCTGATGAGTTAAATAAATTAAATAGTGTGAGCAAGGATGATGAGCCTAAATTTGTGTTCAATCAAGGATGAGAATAAAGGAAATCAATATAAAGAATGGGTGTTCCTTCGACCCAAGTACTACTCACTTCAAGGTGATAAAGAAACTCTAAGCCAAAGAAATAAGTTTTGCAAATTCTAATATCACCCATGAAGCCTATCAAAAGTGTATACTGATGGTGGAACAGTGAGCATCCCACAAAAGAGAATAGGAAGTGTCAATCATCAGTTGTATACTTTTATGACAGAAAAACGAGCTCTCCAATGTTTGGATGATAAAAGGTATATTGATTCAATTGTAATGAAAGCTATGCCTACGGTCACTATAAGATTCGTCAAATGCATATCGCAACTGCTTCGTCTACAAATGAATACAAATCGAAACAAGCACTTTAACAATTAAATTTATGTGAATAATAAAATATTTATATATTGTGAATAATTTGACTTAGTTAATTAAAATGTGTTTTATCATTTAATAATTCATTTGTCCAATTATTTTAGATAATTAGTTTTAAGTAAGAATTATTATTTTTCATGAAAAACTTTGTTTTGTTTTTTTTCTGAAAAATTAATGGTCATTTCATTTAAAATTAACACAGCTTTATTTTATAATAATTCTAATAATTACTAATTAAAATTTTATTCAAATTGAAATATTATTGTTACAATTTACGCTCTTGTTAGAATATATTAAATGTAAATGTAACATAATAATAATAAAAATAAATAATTAGTTAATTAAATAATTAAATAAAAATTAATAGAAAAAGTAAAAAAAAATAAAATAAAAAGTAATAATAATAATCAAATATTAATAAAGAAATATAATAATAATATTAATAATAATTAAAATTATTAAGAGATAAACCAAAAAAATTAATTAAATAGCGTAAGTAATTAAAATAAAATATTAATAAAATAATTAATTATTTAAATGTAATAAATTAAAAATTAAATAGAAATAAATAAAATTTTAAAAAATAAAATGAATCAATTGACCTATTTTTGATCAGGACATTGGGATGACCTTGAACTTGAAAGTGTCTTGGAGTCCTCACATCATACTACTTTTCTTTAATCATATAAAAATTATTTTAATTTTAAAAAATGCACAAAATTATTTCATTTTCTGAACCTGGGCGAATTTCTTCATACGCCATTGTTCATAGGAAAACATTGTATAACCAAACGCATGTTATCCTAATTTTAACTATTATTTTGGTTCTTCTATTTTATTTAAAAAATGTAATTTACAAAACTCGATTATTACAAGTAAAGCCTTCGTAATTAGACATGACACCAACAGCCCACTCAATTATGACGACGCCTATGGAACCCTCCTATGGTTACTAATTGAAGGATTTTAAAGTCAACTATCAATCATATATTAAAATATTCTAATAAAACATTTCAGAAGTCATTCTAGATCATATGAAGAGACCATATATGTGTGATGGTCAAATAAATATATCAATGTTGGATGGGTACGTTCCAATTATTTCCAATGATTTCGCCAGACGGATATTAGTATTATAATATGCAGGAGATCCGTCCAATTCAGCATAAAGGATTTGTGGATAATTGGTAGTGCGGGTAATCCAAGGCAATTTATATACACAAGGTGGTGGGCCATCAGATATCATCAGGACCCCAACATCACCACCACATCCTTTATACAGTTTATTTATGAAAAATGATCTGTATACAAGTCTGTGTCCGATGATACTAAAAAAGTTATATGAAATATGTTTCAATATTGTTATATTCCAAGGGAAGGAATCCAGTAAATTACTTAAAGCAAACCACGAATGGATTGTGTCGTTGTTAGACACAGAGAAATACAGCCATCCTACCATGGTATCGTTGACATTCCTAATTGTAATGTTCATATTGCTTGGTCGGTATCTATTCCAATCATCCAGGAGAAGGCTTCTGTAATTCTCGGATAGATTTCTTTTGTAATCCTTTAATTCATATGGTGACGGATTAGACGTATTTGCCAAGTAATCAGGGGGGTAAACACCGCTTCCATTGACAATTCTCAATAGTGTTAAACTTTTTCCCATTTTTTGGTAAATATTTTGTGATACGCCTAATTGTATTGATTGCTTTGATAATACAGTTGGAGTATGACAAGAATTATTCACCATGGTAAAGTAACTAAATTTATTGATAAAGGATATAATAGCGCATTCAACCAAATTAACGGCATCTACAAATCCAGCAGAAAGTGCAAACAAAATAAAAAATTTCCAAGTAGCCATTATTAATAGTTTGTTTGTTTGACAATAATTTATACTAAATATCCACAAGCTATCAACGAATTAAAGATAGAATAATTAATAATTTTATAATAATTATAATTAGCAAATTAAAATCTGGATTTTAAAACAATTTCATTACATAATAATAATAATAATAATAATAATAATAATAATAATAATAATAATAATAATAATAATAATAATTTGCTCCTTGCAAAGATCTTGAAACCTTTATTGGACACGTTACCACATCATCTTAAAGCAGCGACTGCCTCATGACAAGATTAAATAATAACAGAACTTGTCATAGAGAATTCAAATACCCATTTAGTCTTGATGTCGTATCACTATACACATCTATCGAACCAAAAGAGGCTATTCAATGTTTAGAAAAGAAATTAAGAGAAAGCAACTTGTTAATAAAGGAAATGAATATCGAGAATATCACCAAACTACTTACTGCTATCCTCGAGAACACCTATTTTACCTTTGAGCAAAATATCTATAAACAAGTTAAAGTTCTGCCTATGGGTTCTAGCATATCAGGACTGCTAGCAATCATCTTTATGGATAACCTTGAAAGACAGATACTGAGGACCATACAACCCATCGGTTTCTATGCAAGATATGTAGATAATATCTTCATCACGAGCAAAAGCAGAAAAGAAGCGGAGGAAATATTTCATACATTCAATGCGGCTCACCGAGATATTAAGTTCGAAATCGAATATCCGGAAGAAGATGGATCCCTCAATTTATTGGATTTGAGAATTAAAATAGAAGAAAATACTCCAACATACGGGTTCTACGGAAAACCAGCCCTAGCAAAGAAATATTTATGCACCAAAGATCAGCGCTTCCATACTTACAGAAAGTACATGTCATAAGAAACGAGAAACGAAGAATAGCCAATCGATGCACGGAGAAAAACGAAAACTTTAAAGAACAATCAAATTTCAATAAAATCCTACACCGAAACGGATACCAAGGTGAGGACATTGAAAGAATGAATTCTACCCCAAGAAGATCTAGGGAATTAACACAAAAAGAATCAGAAATATTTCTATCTGAATATCCCATTCATCAGTGACATACTCGACTTCAAGATCCTGAAAGAACTTAAACGTACCGGTCTTCCAATTCGGATAACACATAAATCTTGGACATTGCGAAGGGCTCTGGCAGGCAACATAAATAGAGAAAGCAATTGCACAATGAAAAACTGCCAGACACCGAAAGATATGTGCTTTAGAAAAAATATTGTCTATTGTATCACGTGCAATGTATGAAATGAAATCTACATTGGAAGTACCCTCAGGACCTTGCACCAAAGAGTTAAAGAACATCTAGATCCTGGTGGAACATCCTCGTTGGGCAGACATCTCCGGCAGTGCCAGCCAACAGAGGAAAGAAAAAATATTTCAATAGAAATCATAGCTAATGGAAACATCCAAAAGAAAAATGTCAGATTCAAAGAAACAATTCTCATCATAAACAGACAGCCAAAGATCAACACTAAAGAAGAAATAAATGAAATCATGAATTTGATATGTTGTCATTGACCAGGAGAATAACTGACAATATATAAAGAAATTTAAAAAAATAGAATAAATTTAAAAGTAATAATTAAAATAATATAGAAAATTTTAAAAAATAGGATTTGAAAATCAAAATTGACACATTTATTGAAATATTTAAATAGCATATATAAGTGGTTATTGGAGGCTTTATTTAGAATATTTTGAAATATTTTATTAGGTTTCTGGAATCTAATTATAGAAGCTGTATAAAAAAATTTTAAAATTTTTAGTTTGTGTCATTTTGAAATTTTAAATATAAAAATTTTAAATGTTTTTAAAAAAAAAATTCATTATATTTACAACCAATGAGAATTAAGAGAAAGGAAATAAAAGAAAGATTGAAAGGTATTTTGGGGAAGAACATTGCTAAATTCCAGGAGATTGACAAGGACTATCTTATAGTCGAAAATTCTTTCATTAAATACATTATTTGCAGCAAAAGGCTTAAATTATCATTTTATTGTTTTAAATAATAAATGCTGCTACCAAGAAATCATCATTTTATACTAATAATAATAATAATAATAATAATAATAATAATAATAATAATAATAATAATAATAATAATAATAATAATAATAATAATAATAATAATAATAATAATAATAATAATAATAATAATAATAATAATTGTGTTAAAATATTATTTTTTTACGGATGTCTAACATTAAAATAATATAAACATTACAAGCTTTGTGATCCCAGTGCAAATCCCAATAGTAGACTAGTTTTGAGCTTTTGGCGCTCATCAGTACTATACAGGAGACGCGAAGATAGACGCGAAGACAGACGCGAAGACAGACGCGAAGACAGACGCGAAGACAGACGCGAAGACAGACGCGAAGACAGACGCGAAGATAGACGCGAAGATACAAAGTATATTTTTATTATTATTTGATTTTAATTAATACTTTTGTTAATTTTTAATTTATTACATTTATTAATTAATTATTTTAATTACTTGTTATTTAATTATTTTTTTCTTCGGTTTAAATCTTAATAAATGTTAATTATAATAAATTTTATTATTATATTTATTTATTAATATTTTATTATTATTACTTTTTTTTCTTTTTTTCTTACTTTTATAATTAATTTTTTATTTAATTATATAATTAATTTTATTTATTTTTTTAGCATTATTATTTTTTTAACATTTATATATATTTTACCTAGAACGTATATTACAACAAGAATATTTCAATTTAAAAAATGTTTTAAGCAGTAATTATTCGATTTATTATAAAATAATGCCGAGTTAATTTTAGATAAAATAAAAATGTTTTTCATGAAAATAATAATTCTTACTTTAAACTAATTATCTTAAATAATTGGACAAATGAATTAATAAATGATAAAACACATTTTAATTAGCTAAGTCAAATTATTCACAATATATATATATATATATATATATATATATATATATATATATATATATATATATATATATATATATATATATATATATATATATATATTTATTATTCACTTAAATTTAATTGTTAAAGTGCTTGTTTCGATTTGTATTCATTTGTAGACGGAGCAGTTGCGATATGCATTTGACGAATCTTATAGTGACCGTAGGCATAGCTTTCATTACAATTGAACACTTAAATTTAATTGTTAAAGTGCTTGTTTCGATTTGTATTCATTGGTAGACGGAGCAGTTGCGATATGCATTTGACGAATCTTATAGTGACCGTAGGCATAGCTTTCAAAACAATTGAACAAATATACCTTTTATCATCCAAATATTGGAGACCTCGTTTTTCTGTCATGAAAGTATACAACAGTAGGTAGTTATGTGTACTCCAGATCCAGATACCCCCCCTACTTTTTTTTAATTTTTAATTTTAATTTTTGTTTAAGTCGTTGATTACGTAATAATTTACATTTTTTATTTATCAATTATGTAATATTTTTAATTTTGTTTAAATCGTTGATTATATAATAATAATAATATTAATTATTATATTATTATTATATAATAATATTAATATCGATGATTAAAACAAATTAAATTATTATGTACTCGATAATTGGAACAAAAATTATTACGTAATCGATAATTAAAAAATTAGAATTATTATGCAAAAGGTAATTAAAGCAAAAATTATTATGTAATCGATAAGTAAAACGAAAGAATTTTCAAAAAAGCCACTAAAATTTTATCACAAATAATATTGAATAAATAATTTTGAAATTCTGTTCTAAAATAGAGTTCTAAAATTTATTTTATATACAAATTAACTTTACCTTGAATTTAAAAAACTAACTATAAAATTTGCTTTTATATTTAAACAAAGTTTTAAACAAGTTATAATCAAATTATTTTTCATAAAAATGATTATTTAAAGATATAACTATAAAATAAATATTATTACTTGAAAATAATTTTATTTGTAATTTTCTTACATATATTATTACCAAATATTTAATATCTTTATAGAAATATTTAAGTATAAGTAAATAACATTAATTAAATTAATCTTAATTTTAATTTATATCAATTCATTAATTCACTAACAGCTAGTTACCGTTTACTTAGTACAAGATATCAACAACATCAACAATCGGATACCTACAACTAGATACCAACAACCTGTTACCAACTGTGTATTACAAATGGCTACCAAGTACTAACAACTATATACTAACAACTAGATTGCGTTTACATAGTACAAGATATCAACAACAACAACAACAACAACCTGTTACCAACTATGTATTACAAATGGCTACCAAGTACTAACAACTATCTACTAACAACCAGATACTAACAACCAGATACTAACAACCAAGTACATAACAACTAGACACTAACAACTAGATACGGTTTACATAATACATGATATCAACAGCAATAATAACAACAACAACAACAACTGGATACCTACAACTAGATACCAACAACTTGTTACCAAATACCAACAACCTGTTACCGAATAGCTACTAACAACTATCTACTAAGATCAACCTAAATTCAATCCCCGACCAAGTATTTTCAACTACTCACTAATAACTACCAAGTACTCAGCACTTGCAACTAGGCGTTAACAAATAGATTTAAAAGAAACTTATTCTTCATTGAAGAAATTGATAATCATTGAATGAAAATAATAATAATAGTAAAAATGCAACTGATTGACTGAATTCAAGGTACCAGTACTTGTAAGATTTCAAATAACTAGGTAAAAATTGATGAAATTATTGTAAAAATAACATGTAAAAAATTTAAATTATTCAAAACATAGTAAATAAATATCATAAAAAGTCAATTAATGGACAAAAAAAGAACTTGAAATTATAGTCATTGATAATCCACTAAATATTTATCTTAAATACTAATCATTCAAGTTATTAATAAAGTAATTTTATTAATTTTTTAAAAGTATTTTATCACATGTATATTCAAATTGATTGACTGATTGTTCAAATTATTCAGAAAATTCAGTATAAATTCATTACAAATTATCAAAGTCGTCAATCTAGACTAAAAATATCTAAATAATTATCATTAATTTCCAAAGGAAAATGATATAAGTCCACTAATGATAACATCTAAAATCAAGAAATTAAATTGTTCATTAACCTCAAATAATTTATAAAATCATTTGATAAAACTAGTTATAATTACAAAGAATTAAATTTTAGTTCTATCACTCTACTCGAAATTTAAAATAAATATTACTATACAATTCACTTTAACTGAATATATCCCCCTTAGAATATTCCCACATTAACCGATTCCTCACCAAATAATTCTACCCCCTTATTTATATTCAACCGACTATATCTCCAAACATTCATGAAATTCCACCCACTTGAGGTCATATCACCCTTTAATATATCAATTCTTTAAAACCCTTAGAAAATGTAAAAAATCTTCAAAAAAATGAATTTTTATTAATTAATCTCGAAGAAATGAATCTGTACTAGCTGTTCTCATTTTAGTATTGTAATCAATATATCTTTTGAAAATAGCTACTTGCTTAAACTCTACAGCACGATTAATTTTTGTGACTTTTGCGCCGTAACTCAACCATTCCGTCAAAACTCTACTATTGACTACATAGTTATTCTTAGGCTCTTAGCTTTTCAACTTTACTACCAGACGGATAACAAAGTTCAGGAGCTATAGGTAAATCATCTAGTTTATCCTGTATACTAATAGGAATGACGATGTCAACCTCCAAAACATATCCACGATCTCCATCAAACTCATCTCCAATCACACATCTTTTAATAATACTATCCATTTTAGTCTGATCTTCTAATTAGCTGAACTCACCAACCGGAAGCTTTTGTGACAGAGCCCATCCATATAAATTATTAGCATCTTGATACGTCAATTGAGTGTATTTATCAGCCTCAACATGATGTTTGTTAATAAATGTCATTCCACCCCGAATACTACTCAAACAAGCGGTAGAGTTTTGTATCTTGAATTAGTTCTATTGGTTCAGTCAGATGTTTAAGAGCTGAAGCCCAACTTTATCTAGAGATAGAAACAAAAGAAAGGTCTTCCAATCCATTTTGAACAAATGTTTTGTCTGTGAAAGCTTCAAAAACATCGGCCAACAGAAAAACATCCAACTAGTATATAAGCTAACAGTGTCTGTTGCCATGTTTGAAGAGCATGTAAATATTCTGTTTAATTAATTCGTAACCTAATCGGTGGAAACTCAGTTATTGTTTGTAATACACCCATTGATGAAGCAATATCATAAGGAAATATGCCTTTACCAGTTATTAGAAAGCGAATTGAAAATCGTTTAAATAAGTAGAAGACTTGGTAAACCTTTTGATAAATTTGTCAAACTGCTATTTAAAAATTGCAATGAATCAATGAATCTAATTCTTCTTTATTTTGATGTTTCTGTAAGCTTAAGAAACTTTTCTGTTGATTGAGGAATAACATTTAAATTCCAATCTGGAAATTTTCCAATTGCATATTTTAATATATGATGAATGTCATATCCACGAAGATTGTGAAATACAACAAGCAAAGACGAATTGATTCTTCTAGACTAATTATAATCTTGACATGCTGATCAGAGATATGTAGTAGCTTGATGAATGATTTTTAAAAAATCACAAGCTCTAAATTTTTAGTTATTTAAACAATGTTTTTTTATTAATATTATATATATATATATATATAAAGAAAACTATTATTATTTTTTACAACGATCATTATAACCAGTGGCGTAGCTACCATATAACAAGAGTAACCAATGCATAGGGGCCTACAAGACAGGCGGGCCTTTTATCAAGTTTCCTTAATTTTCTTCAGAAAACAATTTCAAACAACGGCACGGTCGGCACCAGTCAGCAGGGATCTCCAAATGATCGATTTGTGGTTTTATGTAATAAAGCTCCACTGTTTTGTTTACTTATTGCATTAAGTACATTATTTACCTGCATTTTACCTATTTATGCAACCCACTCTGCCTCTCCCTCGCTAATAATATACTGTATAAGCAAGCAACTTTAGTTATCTAAGTAAATCGCCCATTCATATAGGGGTCGAAAAAATTGTTTCGCTTGTCGGCTATACACATTTGTCCCTGATACATTACTATCATTTTATAACGATTTATACTGTTATATTGTATATTGAGCTCTAATTATTTAATTAAATCGTCTTTCCAAAGAGGACCCAAAAAAATGTTTTGCTTGCGGCTCAAAACTCCTCTGTAACTATAAGCCCTTCTTTGAATTAACACTCTCCCCTTCCCTTAAAAAAATCTTGGGTAGGCCTACGCCACTGGTTTCATACCGTACAAAATAAATAAGGTGTTCCATCAAAATTTTGAGAGTTACGAAGTGTTCCGTCGCAGGAAAAGTTTGGGAAACCCTGGTCTAATTCAATTGTGCTTCCAAAGGGGGCCGAAAATTTTTTCCCCTGCGGCGCTATGGTGCTCCGTACCTATTTCACTTGTGTATGCAGTATAAGGGGACCCATCTATGACTCATTCCATAGGGGCCCAAGATTTCTGGCTACGCCACTGATTATAACGAAATAATAAATGGAAACGGATCAAATCTGAAGAATCGCTTGAAAAAGGCACTACCAAAAATTCGTAAATATCAATAAAAAACATAGATATCTTTACTGATTCATAATAAATTTTTAATAAATACAATGTATGATTTTAATGATATTTTTAATTAAATTAAATAATTTTAATTTAACATGATTGTTAAAACTTAATTAACTAAATTAAGAAATAATGTTATAATTATATTTTCAAAATCTATTGTGATAATTTTCTAAAAATTTAGGTTGGATTCATTTTATGAATGAAGATTTCATGTATTCCCAAATTTTTATGGTTAATAAAAAGAAGTTATTTGAAAACTCTAGAATTAGGATATATAATGGGAAAACGAAATTCTTCTCTGAGACTGGTTATCGTGGTACTGAATTTCGTAATCATTGGGGAATATATCATTTCAATACAATGATTCTTTATATATGTAATATATTATTGGAAACAATGACAACCTTTATAAAAACTATGTTAATTTTATTTTATTATAATTAAACTGCAAATTATTGACAGACGTAGCAAATTGGGAGTTTTAAAATGCATAATTTTGTTATATAATTCCAATAAATGATTTCCATCAATCTTTTTTTATTAATTTCTAAATATCTAAATATATTTAACTTTATTGGTGTAAATTTTTTGTACGGATGTCTAACATTAAAATAATATAAACATTACAAGCTTTGTGATACCCAGTGCAAATTCCAATAGTAGACTAGTTTCGAGCTTTTGGCTCTCATCAGTACTATGCAGGAGACACGAAGATTTCTCTTCGCGCCAGGTAAGTATACAATATTGCTGATTCAACTCTATGGCATACTTTCCCTGCTACACTGGAAATCACATCACTTGCAATTTAGCTAAATCACAGAAAAAATATCTGCAAACTTGTAAACATAACGTTATTTTCCGTCCATATACTATCTCAAATGGTGAATATTTTGTAGAACTTTGATAAGTTGCATTTATACTGAATTCAATTCGAGGCAGCAGTTCGTGCCACTGTTTTTCAGCACAGCCCCCTTTCATCGTAGTCACAAGTAAATCTCTCATTGTTCTGATAGCTCTTTCCACTAAGCCATTCGACTGATGTTGATATGGCGAGGCGAATTCTTGCTTTATTCCAAGTTGTTCTAATTTTTCCTTAAAATATTTGCTTTCAAAATTTCGCCCTCTGTCTGTCAATATACTTTGAGGTTTACCATATTTGTAAATCCAATTGTTCATTAGCGTCTTCAAAATAGTTTTTTCATCTTGGTTTGCTGTAGCCGTTAGACTTACTAATTTGCTAAACCTATCAATAATAACGATAACATACTTTTTGTCGGTTGAAGTTCTCTCCATGAAAGCAACATCCATCACAATCTGTTCTAGAAATTCAGAACTTTCGTGTGGAATTAAAATTTCCTTTGTCCTCCCTTGGTATATTTTCCTTCTTGCACATGTGACACATCGTTTTACTATCTCTTTGACAGTTTCTTGCATTTTCGGCCAGAAAAAAATCCCTTCCAAATAATGAAACAGTTTCTTAATTCCAACGTGACATAAATCTTCATGTATTTTAATCACTAGTTTAGATTGATAGCTTTTTGGGATTATCACTAGATCTATTTTGTCTGATTCCAATACAAGCATATCATCCGATATCTTTAATTGATCTTTATATCTGAATAAAAAACTATTTAGAAACGATTCCTTCTGAAAATCTATCTGATTCTTAAGAATTTCCATCACTTCCTGGAACAATTTATCTTTCTTCTGTTCTTCCATAATTTCTAACATTGTCTGTGTTTTTTGTATCAAATTGATATATCTTACTCTTGACCTTTCTTGTTTATGTTGTACATGTGCTGTCTGACACTGTGCACATAAACTACCCTCGATCCTTGATAATCCATCTGCGTTTGCATGTTCTTCGCCTTTCCGGTATTTCAATTGGAAATCGTATTCCGATAGATTAGCCATCCATGTCTGAAATTGTGGACTTATTGCTTTTTTATTCGTGTTCATAAATACTAAAGCTTTGTGATCTGTTCGAGCCACGAATTCTTTCCCGTATAAATACTGTCTAAAATATAAAATATATTCATGCAATGCCAACAACTCTTTCCTTGTTACGCAGTATCTCTTTTCATGGGCCGTCAGATTTCTTGAACCGTATGCGATAACTACTTCTGAACCGTCTTCTTTTATTTGACTCAAGACTGCTCCAATAGCTTCAAAACTGGCATCAGTATCCAAAATAAATTTACGGTCTATACGAGGAAAATCAAGAATAGGTGCTTGTGTTAAGGCTTCTTTAAGTTGTTTAAAACTGTTTTCACAATTTTCTGACCATTCGATTGTTTTATCACAACTTGACGCTGCTGCATGTAGGGGTGCTGCTATTTTGGCATAATCTTTGACAAATCGTCTATAGTAATTTGTCAAATCTAGAAAAGATCGAAGTTGTTTAGCACACTGTGGTTTCGTCGCTTCTGTAATTGACTTGATCTTCTCTGAATTTGTCTGTATTCCATCTTCACTGATGGTGTGGCCAAGGAATTTTAATTTGGTCTTGTAAATTTCGCACTTCTCCGGATTTATTCTTAGTCCTGTTTTTTTATTCTTTTGAAAACTTCTCGCAATCGCTCATCATGTTCACACTGGTCCTTGCCATATACCAGAATATCGTCTAAATAAACAATTGCTCCATTAAACAATATACTCTCTAACATCGTGTGCATTAATCGCTGAAATGTTGCTGGAGCCGTTGATAATCCAAATGGAAGTCGATTGAAACAAAATTGACCTTCTTTGGAACTAAAAGCCGTTTTTTCTTGTGCTTCTTCTGCTAATGCGACCTGATAGTATGCTTGTCCAAGATCTAAAGAAGAAAAGAATTTAGATCCTGATAGGTTATCGAGTAATTGGGATATGTTGGGCATAGGAAAAGATTCTCTTTCTGTCATCTTATTCAACTCTCGATAATCTACGCACATTCTTATTGAGCCGTCTTTCTTTCCTACCACAACCAATGGGGAGCTCCATGGACTTTTACAGCGTCTTATAACTACAGCTTTTGTTAACTCTTTTATCATATCGTCAATTTTCTGTTCTAGATGCATCGGTTGTCGTCTTGGAAATTGCATTGTTGGATTTCCAGATGTATTAATTTCGTGCTCTACGATTCTTGTGAATCCTAAATCAAATCTGGCTGCCATAAATATTGAGCCGAATTCATCTAATAATTTGTTTATTGTTGGCAATTCATTTCTTCCCAATTCCTTTTTTGCTTTTTGTCTTCTCTCGTCATCAGTATAATTGCTAATCTTTGTTTCGGATTCGATATTGTTAATTTCCATCAACTGCACTCCAAATGCTTTCAAAGTATCAATCCCACCAATAAAACCTGGAAATATATTTTTAATAACAATTATTTTGATAGTCCTCATCTTATTGTGCCAATAAACATTTACTTCTGTACATCCCTGTGGTTTTTGAGTTCCTGGAAAAACTCCACATATTTCGATTTCACTGCTGCTTAAACGTGGACTGCCAATTTTATGCCATGTTTCCTCATTCATCACTGTAATTGAAGCTCCAGAATCCCACAACATCTGAATCTCAACATCATTTATCATCATTTTGCTCCATTCTCTTCCATCTGACGTCGCATACCTCATTCTTTCTGTTCTGTCATTCCGATTTTCTTCCTTTACAACCCCATTGACGAAATGTATGCAATAGAGTTCCTCGTGTTTTTTTCAGTTTCCACATCATGAATTGCATAATCATCAATTGATTCTCTTGTTTCTGCATCATCCGAGTAATTTCTTCCGTTTTCTTCGTCATGCACACAAGCTATCATTTTCTTGTTCTCATAGTTCTGTTGTTCTTTCCTTCTTAATAAATAACAATCACGAAAATTATGCCCTCCCTTACCACATATCAAACATTTATCTTTTAGTGGACATTCATATCTTCTGTGCCCATATTCGCCACAGCAAAAACATTGGCCTGACTGTAATTCGCCGTTTCTTGGATCAGGAAGGCCTCTAGATCGATTGTATAATCTCTTGGCAATGTGTTTAAGCGAAACCGTTGGTGTCCTTCTCTGCACATTCCGTTCGACTGTGTGATTCATTTCGTTATTTCTGTTATACGAATTATCTGGTAAATTCTCTCTTTTGTAATTTCCTTGGCTTCTTAATACATTGGTGTTACTTCCATTTGTTTCTCTTGTAAAAGTTTCTGAATTTCTTCTCCTTGTTGCTTCCGCGTAACTACTCTTCTTTATTACCATAATTTCTTCCGTCTTTTCTTTTGATTCAACTTTTTCGTAAATTTTGGCCAGTTGATTTCGTTCTTCTGCTGTCATCGATGGTTTCATTGTTAGAGCATCCTTTAATCTTCTGTCTCTGACCCGTCCAGTTATAATTTCATTGGCAATCTCCTCTACCCTCATTCCTGAATTAATAACTTCACTCACTAATTTCAATACCCTGATTTCGAAGGTTGCATATCTCTCATTTTCCTCTTGTCTAATTGCAGCAAGTTCTTTAATCTTGTCTATAATAGTCAATTTAATTGTAAATGTTTCGGAAAACCATTCTTTAGCTGCTTTATCTGTTGTTTTTTCTGTTTTGAAATTTTTCCACAGTGTAGCCGCTTCATCACAAAGGAGAAAATCGAATGCTTCGGTCCTCTTCAAATCATTTCTAGCGATCCAATCATCAATTGCCTGTATCCATTTTTCAGCTTCCTTGGTACATCTGCCGTCGTATCTTCTAATCTCCATATCCAAGAGTTCTTGCGCACGTTTCGGTAGCGCGTCTCTTGCAGACATTTTCCCTTCTCCTCGAGTCGTCATTGTGTGAACATTTTCGGCGTGGTCGCCAGTTACAACAATTGGTTCCATCTAAAGATTTTATTAATATTAACACAGAGTGATTACTCTTAAATAGTAATGTATATTGCGTAATAACTAACACATTGTATTGAATTACGCAATATACTCTGAACTTCTTCACATTTGGTCCTTGGCCTCTAATGTAATATCATTACTCTATCAGCTCGACGGGAAATTTATACTCACACGTAGGACTTTAGTGTTATATTCCACTCAAATGGGCGTAGTTCCTCGGATATGGGTACCCGAGTTTCGATCCATAGGGACCGGCAATTATAAAGAGATAAAAATACGGTAAACGTCGGTTGATTATATATTTTAATTCAGTGTACAAACTGTTCGAAGGACTCCGGAAGGACAGGGAGCAGGCGCAGCAGCAGGTCGAGCGACTGCAACTTAGCGTCAATCAGTTCAAGGAACGTTGTCGGAAGATGGAGCAGACTTGGATTCGTCCTGAGGTGGCACACAAGTACTTGAGACAGATTGAGCAACTGCAGCTCCAGAGTACTCAAGACAAAACCGAAATACGAGCCTTAAAACTACAGATGCGGGCCATGGAGACAAAATTGAATCAACGGGCCATCGACGAGCATGTCACGGCAGCGATCCGGCCCATGGCTATAGAACTGGCCGAAATACACCCACCCAAGCCCAAGGCCAAGCGAAAACGGCTGGGCCGAGATGGTCGTGAGCGACTCAAACGACTGAGGCTAGCCGAACAAAGACTAGAAGAAGAGGCAAGAAAGTCAGTGCTACTTGACAGTTCATGTACAGGATCGATGTATGGAAATAAAAGTGTAGATAGTTGAAGTTGAATTCTTGTATGTTGAATGATGAAGATGAATGATGGGTTGTGCATGGCGTTTTTGGGAAAACAATAGAAGTAGGGGACCAATGAAATCGGACACAAATCTTCTACCGATAGTCCGTGGACCCAAAGAGTACTCGACAATTATAGTGCAAGTAGTGCACTCACTTTTTGCGAGTGCTCACCCAGTTGACACAGCACCAACGGTGATCGCTCATCGGGTGTCAATTGGCAAAATCAAGCTTGTATTCTGGGTTACGCTGGAAACAGCACGAAAGGGTGAAATGTCTGACCACCTGTAACCCACCAAAAACAAACTCAACCTTGTCATTGAGTACTTTTATATTTCAAATTTTTATTGTTCTTGGTTACCCAGGGAAAGAGAGAAAAACAGTTCCGCGCCCAGCTGACGTGCCATAGGTAACCTTCATGATGTTGCAATCATCTCCCTTCTGTGTACCCGTGCTGATGTAACACGTTGGTAGTGTACACATAGGTCGGAATCTACCGGCAGGTGAGCTCCTATGTTAGAACTACTCCCGATAGACTTCACGGTGCGGTTTCGCGAGTGCCATAGAAGGCCTTACCTCATCCAGTTCATTCAAGCTTGCATCCTGGTCCAGGGGACGTCTTTTATATCATGAACTAGATCATTTAGATTTCTCCACCCTCACTCTCTCACTTTACACAGTCAAATCAAACACAATAATTCTAATGCTGATACTTTTATTAAATCCAACATGAGCAATGCAAGATACATACACAGATAAAATAGGTCACTATACGTAAAAGAATAAAGACAGAATATTAAAACACGGGATGCGAAATTCGAAATTATCATCATTCGTGGTTACATTTCGCCCTCAGCTAACAGGGCATCGATATCCACCTGTAGCCGGGCATCTTTTCGGAGTTGACAGGTTTCCACGGAGATAATTCGAAACTCTCCGGTTGGGATAGGTGCTTGGGCCTTCGGGCTTCGTTCTCTAGACGACTGATCCGCAAACAGAGATGCTTCCAGAGCGGCGATAGTGTTTCTTCGTTTTTGGTTCTTCTCGCCCCTTGATGGCCGTTTCAGCTTCTTGGGTACTGGATCCGAATTTGTGACGTTCACCGTCGAAGTGGCATTTGTTGTCGAAGGTTTCGACAAGGTCGGAGCGATGAGAGACGGCAAATCATTGCCGTGCCCACTGCAATGAGGTTTAAAGGCTTGTGGGTCGCCTTGTTGATGGTGCATTGGGAAGACAATAGTCCCATCGATGACTGGATATTCTCGCACCCTTTGTAGTATTTCTTTGTCGGTATATACTTTGTGGAGAGCCTCTGATGGGTTTTAATAGTCAACCGTTGACAACGGCTCTCTTCCAGTAGGCTATCACGGCAGTGTTCCGGCCTCAATATCTTAGTTCGCTCCTCCTTCATTTGTGGTGGGGAGAACCACGCGCCTTCATAATATTCAATTCGTTTTTTAAGCGCCCCATTGTATTCCTGCAGCTTCTTTATGTCTGCATTTTTGTCAGCACATGAGAAACATGGCTGTAATCCCTTTGGCGGTAAGCTGGGTTCGCACATTTCTGTAGATAGGTTTGCTTAATAATTCTATTTTTTTTTGCATAATAATAATTCGTTAGATTAGGACAAAACACAAAATTTAATACTGATCGGTTTATCAATATCCCTCACACCATATCGTTACTCTCATTATTATAAAAACGCGTTAATAATTAAACCTTAAACAAAAGATTTCTGCTGAATTTCCTGTCCTGTGATGGTATCTAACAAATGTGTCCTGTAGACTACAGGCTGTAGTTGTAATTTATTCTTCGCAGTAGTTCTGAAATTGGATTTGAATTGTAGAATCTGTAGTCGCTGGTGTTAGTAGATCTGTTGTAGATGGTTTTAGTCGATCTGTAGTAGATAGTCTTAGTCGGTATTAAACTAATCTAACTGTCGCTTTATATATTAATTTTCGACCAATCATAATTGAGTCGGGTTGTATTTTAATTATTTTTCTTTATTTATTGTTTTTTCTTATATTTAATTTTTTTATTTTTTTATTCTTATTTTCCTCGCGTTTTGCCTAATTTCGCCTAATTTTATGGGTTTTTGGTGTTATAACGGCTTAATTTTGGGTTTTTCCTGAAATTAAATTGATATTTTATGTTTTTATTTATACTTTTCATCTTATTTCTTATCTATTTGTTACCCTATTTAATTATTTTTATTTGCTTCCTATTTCCTATCAATATTTCATTTCAGCCCAACATTGTTTTTTATATTAAACTTTTTGTATAAAATTTTTTTTTTATTTAAATAAATTTGCGTTTTTACTTGCTCGGTAGCTTTCGCAAATTAGAGTTCTGTTAATAATATTATTTGTATAAGAGTTCCGATGGTCTCGAAAGGTACTAAATCAAATCTAAATCATCTCATCACCAGGACAATTTGATAACGATGTATCAATAAACCAAACATTTTAACCAAACATAAAAAATATCAAAAAAAAATATTTAAAAATCAATTTCTGATTACTTTCCAAGTAATACCTATACGGATAATTATAGGTATCATTTCTCATTGGCTGATAACGATGTATCAATAAATTAAAAACTTGAGATTACTTTTTAACCAAAAATAAAAAATATTGATTTTTGAAATCAAATTTATAAACGAATTTCCTGTAGCCATTGAGGCAGTGAATTATACAAGGAGCTTAATCAATTTCTGATTACTCTCCAAGTAATACCTATACAGGATAATTATAGGTATCATTTCTCATTGGCTGATAATGATAAAATAATAAACTAAAAACTTGAGATTACTTTTAGCCAAACATAAAAAATATTGATTTTTGAGATCAAATTTATAAACGAATTTCCTGTAGCCATTGAGGCAGTGAATTATACCGGTAATATTTCAGGAGCTTAATCAATTTCTGATTACTCTCCAAGTAATACCTATACAGATAATTATAGGTATCATTTCTCATTGGCTGATAATGACGTCCTTTTCCGGGACCTAGGCAATCGAGTTTTGAATCGGTTTCTTGATTTTTCGCGCAAAAGAAACCTTTTTTCCTGCTAAATCTAAAACCAGATTTATTAATTTATCATTGAAATCTAAATCCAATATCCACACTTTAAATAATCAGAATAATTAATCCGAGATTTAACAGGCAGCAATTCCTGCAGTCCATTCATCACCGATATTG
>CAUHTR010007506.1:8108-70608 GCA_959609185.1 Schmidtea polychroa | reverse complement strand
TTGTCTTGGGCAACTCTACGCTTACTTACATTGTTGAAAAACTGCCTCAGCAATCTGATTTGATTGGTTATTCATTGTTTTAACTATCAGAATATAGTAAATGTATTTTAACTATGAATCTGGTAGCCTTGAAATATAGATTGAGAATTTAATTCATTATAGAAACTGATTTCTTTTTCTATTTAGCATTCTATTTTCTTCTGTAAATGACGACCAAGAAGTTTCATTCATTGCTAATACGGTAAGTTTTTTTTTATTTTTTTTTTATTTTTTTACTTTGTTTTAATCACTTTTAAAATTCTTTGGAAAATTAGTGCTACTTAATTAGTTATGATGATTTAATTATATTTTGATTTAATATTAACAGTTTTTGAGTAAATTTAAGTCGAGAAATTTTTAATTTGACTTATTATAAAAAGTTAAAAAATTAAAAAATTAAAAAATCGATTTTGGTCTTGCTTTCATGGATTAAGAGAATTATTCAACGAAAGTTGCTACAGAAAATACTTCAGATTTTTTTTCAGAGCACTTGAGTCACAACAAATGCCATTCAGAATTCAAGCCAGTATAAATCTATTTAATCTTTTATTTAATTTTATATCAACCATAAAATTAAATATTTCTTTATTAATTATTAGATTGCTGTTTTTATAATTGGTTAATTTATTCAGTTAATTATTAATACAGTAAAATATTTTTTACGCGGTCTTTTTTATTTTCTTATTGCAAAAAATCATGTAAATAATTAAAAAAAAATTTTGGAATTCGTGTTAAATCAAAAATAACGTGTAAAAAAAGAATTTTACTGTAGTACAAACTAAATAGTATGCTACAAAAGTGTGACAATCTTACAAATGCATTTTTATAATCTAAGGCGCGTGTAGGATTACCACCTTTTTCTCGGCCGATATACGAACACTCAAACCAATTAAAAAAAATAATAATTTTAAAAAAAAATAAATTTTATAATAAGTGTATCTATAATATTTATTTAAATATTAATATTAAATGTATAAAACGAAAAAACAAAAAATTAAAATTAGCACTTTTTATTTCATAATATATTAAATAAATATATCAGTCATTCTTCTTCCAGATATATTTTTATAGTGGCATTAAGTTAACGTAAAACAATATTTTTAAGCTAAATTATTTTTTTTTATTTTTTTACATAGAATTTAATTAATTGATACAATAACCGAACATTTTAACGTTCGGTCTGGGTGCCAAACGAACAACGAACAATTCATTTGATTACCGAACGGGTGGTAAGCCTAGACGCGTGTGTGAGCAATGTGAAATTTTCTTTTTACTAACACAAAATTTTTATTTCAATATATTATAAATCAAGTTTTAAAATTCAGACTCATAGATTTTTATGGTCATTGAAAATATACTATATGCAAGTGTAGAAATAATTATTATAATTATCTATCATATCCTTTTTTCCTACATTCATTCTCAAGTTTCTGATATCCTTCAACATTATTATATATCAGGGGTGGGCAAGTGCGGCTCTTTGATAAGCTGTGTCACTCCCATTGAGATCTGTTGTGGCTCTTTGTAATACAGGGAAACCCTGTATTTGGCTCTCGAGAATATCATGCGTGCCCACCCATGTATATATCTTTAACCTTCCTAGTCTTTTTAACAGTTCTTGTTTCAGCCACAACTGATACAGTCTTGTAATTATAGCATTTAAATTTTCTAAATAATTTATATTCGAATGCTACTGAATTTAAAAATGAGAAATTTTCTTAATTTCATCTTATGGACAATCATCAAAAAGTATTATAAGCTCTAATAGATCGAACCTTGTCACAATTTTATATGGGGTGGCTCAATGACACGAATTTATCACCTACTATCTGTGCAAAAAATATCTTTATGTTTGAAACTTGTTTTGAGTTTTAATTATAATTCGGTAGGATAGAATTACTAATCCGACTCCACATGTTCTTGATAAAAATTAATGACTCAACACTATAACTTTTTATTATTCCACACTATTTTTGTTATCCTCAAATCTTTTATTGATCTATATGAAATGACAAAACGTTTATTTCCAATCAATGGTGAATATGAAAATTTGTTAATCAAATGGCTTTTGGTTTTTGGATGACTAATTGAATTAAATAAAGTTGTAAAGTTGTATTCAAAGCGATTTTTAATGGCAGACTTTGTTCGAGCTTATATGGCTCTTATTCTTACATGATATTAATACTAGTAGAAACCATTAAAAATTGCATTGAATATCATTTTAAGGCTTTAGTGAAAAGTTATTGTAGTGCCTCTGACTAGCACTTTTATTAATTTAATAATTGAACTAAAAATATATTATTAAATTAATTAAATTAAAATTAAAAATTAAAAACAATTGTTTAAAATAATCTTTTACTTTCTCTTTTTACAAAAATCATTATCAAATTCAATTTAAAAAATCATCAAATTCAAACATGTCTAACGAAGTCACTGAAGTTGTCACTGAAGTCGAACAAGTTGTAGAAGTTGAAGAATCATCAAATCGAGTCAAAATCAATGGAAATGTGAGAAATACACGAAACAGAAACCTTCATCGTATTCACAGTGATATCTCTGATGATGTTCAAGTTCTTCGACAATGTTAATAACAATAAATTATTTGTTCAAGTTAATTGTATGTCTCTACAGTTATGATTTAAAATCAATATAAATAAATGTTTTTCTTTCAAATTATTAAAATAATTAATTTTACCAAAAATATTTTCTGTATTTCGGTTGATAGTTAAATAAATAAAATTGGAAAATTTCAGAGAAATATCCGTAGCATATACCATATATACATATATATTTATCAACTATAGGAAACAGGAAATACTAAATTTCACACGACTAACGTGAAGGAAATCACTAAAGAAACGTGATATTGAAAATAATTTCTGTAATGTAAATCAAATAACAATTTCCAGATAGGCATATTGGATTAGGATGTTGGAAGCTCACTGGCTTTGATCTGGAATAAATAATGCACAATCATGTTTTTTGTGGTTTATTTTTTATATTATTTTTATTTGATTCAGAATTTTCTACACATTCATTTTATTGTTGACTGCCATTCTTACTGGCTACAGGTTAAAAATATGGATAAAAGATTATTTATCATTGTCTTCCAAATTTGTTGTTTCATCAGCAACAACAAATGTTATTTCCTCAATGAAATTGCCCACAATAAGCATCTGCAATATCAATCCGGTCAGGTAATGTACTTATTTACAATACTTAAATTTTATAGATAGATGGTAAATAGATAGATAGATAGACAGAGAGAGGCTAAAAAATAACTCACTTGATTTAAATAACTAAAATGTTAAGTGACATAATCCTTACTTATACATTAATTATTATTTTTTAGAAACTCCTCAAACAAATTAACGTTATAATTTGTTTTAATAATATTTGTATTTTAATAATAAACGTGTTAATATAGTTTTAGTTATGGATTCTATTAATACCCGTAGCTCTGTGGCTAATAACCATCTTGAAATTTGATTTCATATGTATTTAGTTGTGTAATCATAATAAATTTTCAGTGGTTTCAATTGAAAATTACTAAATATAACTAAAAATGACGGGACAAATTCACATATTTTGCAGTTTTTGAAGGCTGTTTTCAATTCTAAAGCCTTTTAATTGCACGATATTTATGTGTTTTTTAATTATTTAATAATCTTGCATGATATTGAAACTTTTCAATAAAATATTTTACGGTCTTCATTCGGCTAGAACAAAACGAGTTGGCAATGTATTAATATCGTTTATGGAATCGAAGACATTGACCTTGTGACCTATTGATAATCATCTTATAACCTATAATTGCCGAAAACTGACGTTATTATGACTTGGATAATTACAGCAGCGGTTTCTATGGAAATAATCGTTTTTGTATTTATTTTGAAAAAGAAATTAAGAAAATGCATCAATGACTTTTTCAAAAATCTCTTCTTGAAAAATTTGAATACATAATACAATAATAATTCGGTGTGTCAGGTATTAATTCAGTGGTGGCCAACCCAAATCAATCGAAGGCCCAAATTTTCGGAAAAATACTATCACGGGCCACAATAAATTCATTTGAATAAATATAACTCGTTTTTACGATTCAAGTAAACTTAGAATCAATTTTTAAATTGAAAACATGCTTAATTCGAATATGAATTCTAAAAAAGACAATTATTGATTTGATGTTTAAAATTGTCTCCGGGCCACATCGAAACGCTTCGCGGGCCACCGGTTGGCCATGGCTGTATTAATTGTTAAATAAACGTTGGTTAATTATAAATCGGAATCCTTGTGTTCAATAAATAAGAATCAACACTCCAAACATATATTATTATTACAAACTATTATAAACTATTATTAAAAACTAACCAATAAATCTTAATTGATTAATAAATCTCGCTGTTAGATATCAGAACTCTGCACAATTTATGGCAATAATCTCCTTTTTATAAGGATTTACAAAATATGTTCAATCTTTTTTGATTAACTTTTTAATTAGTTTCTTTTTTCTTTCTTTTCCTTTCCTTTCTTATTCTTCCCTAACTGATAAAAAAGTAGATTTCTTATGTCGTCTTTCTTTATATATTTGAATTATCCCTAAATAATCTTCAATGCTTTTTCTCTCGGCAATCATCTAAATATAAATTATTTTATAGTTAGTTTACCAATTACCATTAATTATATTGTTATAATAATGGCCCTCTAAAATCTAAATTGTTAAGAAAAAAATAAACAAAGTGAATATTCGAAGAGAATTATCATGACAAATTATTAATAGTAGTTTGGAAACCAAGTTTTGAAACGAAAGAGATACACTGGATTGTAGTTAGGGTTGCCAGGTGAAACCTTAAAAAATATCGGACAAAATTTTAAAATAAAAATATAATATTTTTATCCCAGTGACTTCGACAAATAAAGGGTGGGGACCAAGTATATTTTTTTGCCAATCTGCATTGTAATTGCACTTCCTTCTCTTTTTTGTGGAACCACCTTTTACCTCACTCATTTCTTAGCTAGAATTACTTTAAATTAATTTAAAATTATTTGGCTATTAAAGTTATACAGATCTAGTTGATTGATATAAAAAAAATTAATTAATGTACATATTTTAATGTACACATTTATTTTGAATTTTGTGTCAAAAACTTATAAACATATAAAAAATAATATAATAAAGAAAGTAATTCAAAAAAATTAAATAATTAAACAATTCAAACAACACGTTATAAACACGCTATACGTAAATATCATAAGTAAATATAATGTTCACCCGTCTATGTCACGGGCGCGTACAAAATTGCCAGTAAGATGCGCCCGTATATGTCACGGGCACGTACATTAAGTGGCTAATAATTCAAACATTAAATACTTCAAACTTTAAATTAATTTATCACTTTAATAAACTAGAAGAAAACTTTAAATAATACTTTAATATTTTGTATTTCGTATTAAACTACAATTTTTATTAAATAAAATTTTTCATAGCCTACTGTTGTATAAAAAAATTTGATTTTCAAAATTTTCAAAGCGTTAGAAGAAATACCGGACAAATGTACGTCCGGTCCTTCTAATCTTTTCCCACCTGACGAGTAGTTGAATTAACGGACTGTCCGGTTCAAAATCGGATATCTGGCAACCGTAATTGTAGTTATTAAAAACTGTGGTAGTTTGTGTCGGCAGTAATTGGCAGAAAAATCAACTACCAAGCAATGGACACGTGTTTTATATAGTAAAAGCACAAATAATTTTACAACTAATAACACCTTTGAAGTCAGTGGTTCATGAATATATTTATTTAATAAATTATTCATATTTTTGATGTAAGTTATTATAATATTTTAAAGGTAATGTTTCTTTGGTTTTAAATGGAGCTAAAATTATTGCATAAATAGGTTAAATGCAGGTAAATAATGTACTTAATGCTATAAGTAAACAAAACAGTGGAGCTTTATTACATAAAACCACAAGTCAATCATTTGGAGGTCCCTGTTGATTGGTGCCGACCGTGCCATTGTTTGACATTGTTTTCTGAAGAAAATTAAGGAAACTTGAAAAAAAGGCCCCCTTGTCTTGTGGGCCCCTATGCATTACTTACTCTTGCTATATGGTAGCTACGCCACTGCATATATTTCGTCTGAATATTTGTTAAAATGACACAAAATAAATTAAATTAGAAATCAAAATACTAATTTATATTTATTATGAGTATATTAAAATGATATTTAGCTTTTAAGATTGGTTTAGATTCTTTATATTATTTCATATGTGAAAACTTCAAAAATAAAATGTTTAATATTTTTGAAGTTTTCATGTATGAAATAATATAAATAATTATATATCTTTCTGACTTTTCATTTTTATATTTTACAGTAAAATAAATTGAGTTGGAAAAACTTGAAAAAATATATATAAAAATATATAAGTATATATAAAAAATACTATTTTATTGAAAATTAGAATGTACACTTTAAACATCAATTTCTTCGAATACTAAAACAACCGTGTTTCTCCTATTATAAGCGGCCGCTAATACTATTTTCCGACGAAAAAAGTGGGCACCTCTTATATTTGGAGGACCGCTTATATATTTTTTACCGATTATTAGAAATCATAATGTATTTTAATATTATAATATTTCAAATGTTTAAAAAAGATACAGGCATTTATGATGGGAGAATTGTATATTCATTTGAAAGCCTTTGAACATTTGAAAGATTAATTTAATAAATTCTTTATTGATATTTATTCATGTATAATGATTGCATATGTAAAGTTTTTATTTACATGGTATTTATATTTACTACCGCTTATATTCGGAGGGTTGCTTAATTTTTTTACGAGCTAAAAAACACGCTACCTCTTATAATAGGAAAAACACGGTACGATTACATCATATATGACATTTCAAAATAGAATGAAGTTAGCTGCGCTTCAAAAAATTGGTTTTCGCAGGAAATTTTGAATATTTACATAGAAATATAAATTTTATCTTTTAAAATACGAGAGGTATTTAAGGGATAAAGTTATATAATTAAATAATTACTTTTATCTAATAGATTTTCAATTATTTAAGAGGATCTGCACTTTTGAATGCAGCATACAAGACTGGAGCGCCACAAGATTACGAATTATTCATAGACAGTCTTAATGGTAGAATTAATACGGATGTACCTTCTCAAAGGCTCACGAGACCTATATTTCAGATCATTGATAAGGCTTCTCACAAATTAAAAGATATGTTAAAACTGTACGAATTGTTTGTATTGTATCATTTTATTTTAAAAATTATAGTTGCAGTATTGGTAAAAAGAAATGTAGTCATGTAAATTTTACGAAAAGTCTACTTCCAACAGGAGCTTGTTTTACATTCAATAAAGAAATATCAAGTTAGTTCATAGTAGAAGAATCTAAAATATTTAAAAAAAAAAATAAAATAATAATAATAATAATAATAATAATAATAATAATAATAATAATAATAATAATAATAATAATAATAATAATAATAATAATAATTTGTATAAAATAAAATAACTGTAATACGTTATAAAGTTCCAATTTTTATAATTTTTTTTATGATAAACTTGCAAAATATTTTTTGTTATTATAGTTCAGGACGACATAACTTTAGTTCTTGATCCAGAAGTTCATGACTATCTCATTCCAAATATTGGATATGCAGGATTTAGAGTTTTGATTCATTCACTTTATGATCCTCTTTGGATGTCTCTTCCTTTGTCCACCTACGTAGGACCTAATTTTCACACATATATCAGAGTAAATACAATTGAAAAAGTAAGGCTATTAGATTGGGAAAATTTTCAGGATTTTATTTTTTGCAGAAATATACAAGGCATTGTATCAAACATGAGCAATGGGTCCCATGTATGCATCATTGTTTTGAAAAATCTATTTTCAACGCTTGCAATTGTTATCTCATGGGTTAGACTCGAAATGATATACTAATAATCTAATTTATTAAATAATTTTCTTTTCTATATTAAACAATTACCATCTTTTTATTAGAATAATTGCAAAAATTACGAGCATTTGCCTTTGGTAATAATTCTATAGTTTATTTTGAAAATTATCCAGAAATATTTTTCAATCCATGAATAACTTTATGCATTTTGATATTGTTTTCATTTCTTTTTATATTTGTGAAAAGATTATTTTTATTTCTTTGAAATCAAAATATTTTTTAAAAATTGTATAAAATTTCAAGTATCTTTTGAGTTAATAAATATGATTTAACTGAAAAATATTTTTAATTAATAAATTCTTAATTTTTTTTTATTGAGTAATCCTTTAGTAGAAAATGATTATGGTTTTTGATATGGTAGCCAGATTTTCTTTTGATTTTTTTTGATTTTTTTTTGATTTTTTTTGATTTTTTTTTGATTTTTTTTAAATTTTTTTTTGATTTTTTTTTGATTTTTTTTGATTTTTTTTTTAATTTTTTTTTGATTTTTTAATTATATTAGAAATTTATTCAAAACGGAAGACAGGAAAATTTTAAAAATTAGCATTGCTCTTAATAGCTATGCCTATGACTAAGTGTCATAACATACGGCAGTACAGTGAGGTGATTTGTGCGCAATAGTGAGTGGTACATATACGTTTTTGGTCTTACGCAATAACAACCAAATTATGCTGATTTCTTATTATATTATATCGGTATTAATAATAAATTAATATTATAAATATAATGAATCGTAACTAATTAGTAAAAATGAAGAACTCGGATTATATTATTTAATTATTAAACTAATAATATGATAACTAAAAATATGATAATATATTGAAATTCTTGCATAAAACATTGGACTTTGCACATATATTTATAAATCTTCAAAAATCGCATTGGACGAAATAATTGGACATAAATACTTTGGACAATTGATTCTTTTTGGACCCAAAATTTCAGTGGACATTATAAAATTTGACATGTTGTCCACTAGGGATTGCAAAAAAAACCAAAAAAATCAATACCGGTATTCCAAAAAATAATAATTCTCAAAATAAAACAACTATTAAGAAAACGAAACAAAAATTTTTTAATTTAAAAAAAGTAATTCATTTACATTAAAAATTAATAATAACATTTATGTACATAAAAAGTAAAAATAGTAATTCATTTACATTAAAAATAAAAAGCATAATTCATTTACATTCAAAAATTAATAATTATTTAAATGTTACTACACACCACAAAAATTATTTAAATGTTACTTCAAATGATAATGCAACAAACTATTAAAACAGTTATTTTTTTCAGTTAATTATATATGCGCTCTAAATAGATAATGAAAAACTACTTTTATGTTCTATGTTGTATCAAAAACATAATATTTATGATTGCATGAGAATAAAAAAGCTTTTACAAATATGAAAAAGATTTTACGAATGTGAATAAAGCTATATTTTCGTTTTTCGAGAAATTTTGTAATATTCTTTTATTCATGTAAGTGTAAAAATATTTTTAAAAGCTTTCAATATTGTATTATGGGATTAATTTGATATACCGATACGGAAATACCGGTTTTAAAAAATATAATATCGATATTGATTTTTATTGATTTTTTCCTGGAATACCGGGATCCCGGTATTGCGATCCCTATTGTCCACGCCATATTATATAAATATTTTTTATTACAAAATCAAATAGAAAATTTTTAATTATATTTTTTATCTAGGTAAGAATGCTTGCACATTTAGCCATATTATGAAATGTGGTCTAAATTTTGGAAATTTTAAAGGTATATAAAGATTCAAATGATGGAAAATAAACATTAATTCTTTGCTAGAATACGCAATTCCAGAGAATTGTCTTTGTACCAAACGATGCGATCAAGTAGAGTATAAATTTGAATCGATCACACAGTCGATAAAAAATAACATTTTCTCCGTGTTTTTACCCCCTTGGTCGGTAGAAAAAAATCGACAGGAAAAAGCAAAAAAAATACAACAATCTTCACTAATCCAATTATGGGCCTACCTTAGGGAGGCAAATGTGACAGCATTCGATGAGTTGAGGAAATTGTCGATTTATTTGGAAAAGTTGATTTATTTTGTAAACGATCTAGAAAAGAATATTAATTTATTTCAAGAAAAACTGTTAAATATTGACAGAACTTCATGCCTCCACACAACACAAGTACCAAAGAAAAGCAATAAAATATTTATCACAGGAATGGAATTTGTAAGATTTATGAAAAGCTCTTCTTTAATAAAAGACCTAACTGCCTCACCATTTGAATTGATCCATATTCATTTAGTCCACCTATTCTTCAAAGGTATAGATAACCAATTGAATGAAATTGAAAAATTCATTCAACATTCTGATTTCATTACTGCCCTAAGCATGTTTCAATATCCCACAAAAGACATCAATTGTGCGCCACAACTCGATCAACCCAACAAAAATTCTGGTTTCCGAGAAACTTCTGAAGAAAATATCAAATCAAAAGATCAAACAAATTACTTGCAAAAATTATTTTTATTATTCACGTGGAATTTCAAAACCTTTAAGGCTAAATGTGAAGAAAATGTGAAATATAATTTGAATATCATCCAATCTCTAGCCAATTTTACTAATAAAAAAACGTATAATAATGGATATGGTGAAACGTAAGTATTTTTAACAAATTTTACAATTCTGTACAAAAAAATATATGCAAATAAAAAAAGAAAATTTATTAAATTTCTATAAATACAAAATAATTAAATGTAATAGAAAAGTTGTTTACATTTGTTTACACTTTAAAAATGTATTCAAATTTATTTAAAAATGTGTACACAATTAATTTCATTATTTCGAGAATTTTTTTTCCAAATAATTAGGCCAGTGGTTCTCAATTAATATAAAAGCGCGGAACACCATTCACATGATTTTTTTACGCGGAACACTGACAGAAAATACATGCCCACAATGAGTGACCAATCACAAATTAATATAAATCTGTCGTAAACGTAAACAATGCCTTCTTATAATCAAAGAAAATACCACGCGCAACAATAACAAGCAATAAAAACACTTATATGTTTGTATGTTTATATACGGCTTTCTTATTGAATCATCTTATAAAGAAATTAATTGAGTTTTTGATGATATCTATCTTAAATGCAAATTTAGAGATAAAATGTCATTTTTTTCTCGGAACACGGGTTGAGAACCACTGAATTAGGCTTTCGATGAATTTCCATTTGAGGAACAATTTTTCGAGCTATTTTCACCAATATAACCGAGTGTGCACCCAGGATTTTGTTTTGGGGAAGGGCTCAACAAAATAAAGCGAAATCGTTTTAGAATGCTAAATGGTTCATACAAGATTATAAGAAATGAAAAAGGTATGTACCTCAGTATGTACCTCAGTTTGGATCTCTTTTCAATAAACTTAGTCTTTAAAAAACAATTTCTAATCGTTGACTTGCTGACTTGCAACCAACCACGTCGGGCGACATATAAAGCGTCAAGCAACGTAAACTTAAACTCCTTTCCTTCATCCATGGCCTCAAGTCGGCGACACAGCAGGAACTTCTTATAGTGACGTTTGACGTTTTCTATAAATCCTTGATTCATTGGTTGCGAGTTGGCTGTCGTGTTGGGTGGGAAGAAGACTAGTTGAATGTTAATCGGCTCGAGCTCGAGAGGGTTGCCGGGCAAAGTTATCACGACAACCAGAACTCTACGTACGTCCTGACTAAGTTTTCCGTCTCAAGCACGCAATATTTCCTCGAAAAGCTTCGCCGTCATCCATGCCTTAGAGTTCGCCTTGTATTCGACCGGGATCTCCTTGTTCTTGAAGGTACGGAGTCTTTTGGAAACGCCAATCACCAGAGGAGGAAACTTTTTGCTGCCACTCATATTTGCCCTAACTAAAAGATCCTTTGCTTACTTTCTTTCCTCCTGTACACTGGTCTCCTCTGAAAGCCATGGTCTTGTTCGGAAGTAGTTGCCAGAAGAGCCTTGTCTCATCCTAACCTTAACCCTAACCCTAACCAGAGAACTGTGTGAGTAATGACCGGAGAATTTACTGTGCCACTCAAGAAGATATTGTAAATCTAGTGCTCCAGCTTCACCATTCGTGGTCATGAACGTGATGCCGTGACGTTTTTTAAAATTGTCTAACCAACCGTCGCTCGCCATGAAGTCTGGAATATGCATCAGCTTGGCCAATTTCATCGGCTTCACCTTGATCAAATTCTGTTCTCTTGCTTACTTCAGCCATTTGAGCACTCCCTCCTCGAGTTTCGAGTTGTGTGCTTGTGTCAACTTTATGCCCTTCGATGGAACACCAGATTTGATTGCATCCTTTTTCTGAGAATGCCATTCACGGTGGTTCTCTTAACTTCGATGTCCAATTTCCTGCTTATCTCCCAGACCAACTTGGTTTAATCTAGCTTTCTCGTCGTAGTATCGGTGATTTATTTTTTTCTTTTAAAGTAAAGTTTGTTGGCTTGCGTTTCAGAGCTGACATTACGGGTTGAATTTGAAAAAAAATTACGTCACTAGTATGCTCGCGCTTTTATTTTCTCTTGTATACTTGTCGCTATACATCTTGTGATTGGCTTGTTATAGTTGTTATCTGCGAGAGGCATCACGTGTTTGACCTTGACACAATCATACTATGCGTGGATGTATTAAGTGTTGTTTTGTCCAGTGAGACTTAATTTATCGCTTCGCCTCTGGGACGTGGGCATTGTGCAAAAGCATAGGTTTTTAAAAACTCGTGCCTTTTTTGAAGCTACCCATAGTAGCGAGAGTAGAGAGTGATATAGTAAATCTATTTTATATTTAATTTTGTTGGAACATAGTATAAGTGGTATAATAGCCAGTGGCATAGTAACAAGATTTGACTGTATATATATTTTTTAAGTTTTCTCGACCCATCTCAACTCAGTCAGCAACGAACACTCTGAGAATCTCTGGGCTAGATTTTTAACATTGTATTTTTAAAATATTTATTATAATAAACTTTTTTCTTCAAATTTCACGACTGATTTCTTTTCCATTGACATTGTATTTATTAAAAAGTATAAATATATCAAAAATATCGATATATTTACTGATCCATGGTCAAGTTCTTTTAATAAATACAATGTCTATGATTTTAAGATGACAAATGACATTGTGGAATAGCAAGAGTTTGGAATTCGGACCAAACACAAATTGGAACCCTCAAACAACTGAAATAGACTCTTATTGTTTAAAAGCAGGACAATGACAATCAATTATGGTATCAAAAATATTACAGTATATCAGTGGTTCTCAACCTATGTTGGTGTTGCATACTAGATAATACGAAATAGGATGAAAATATCAAGGTTTCTCCTTACGTAATTTTTTAATATTTCCAATCAACATCATTTGTCAAAAATATGTTTTCGTTAAAAATTTTCGATTTGGAAGACATAAAATTTAAAAGAATCTGTTTATTGACCGCTCCGTATAAACAACTCATTTTAATAAATATAAATAAGATTTTTATATTGAAAATGTTGCTTTTGTAGAAATAAAAAAAGATTGGTTTGTTTTCATTTTACGAATATTATTAATAATTTCATTAATATTCATGCTTTAGAAATTCAGTTATTATGTTGAATTTTTTTGAATACATATAAACCGCATAATGACGTAACTATTTTAATACAGAACAGTTACACTGACAGTTCACATGTTAAAGAATGATAACATGGCATTCAAAATGGAATCAATACAAAATTTATACGACCCTCAAAGTAATAATTTTATTGAATGTTGTATAATTCTTTTTAGTTGCAGTAATAGATATTTTGATGTCTGGATTAATAATAGCATTTATCTTTATATCACTATTAAACAAATGCCTGAATATTAGTTACCAAAATTGCAAAACAGGTGCAAGTTTTAATAATCAACAAGGTAAATTTATTATTTATCGTATTATTTATCATGTAATTTTATAAATTTTAGAAGTAACTATTCAGTAAGTATTTAGAGTAAAATCAAAATAAAACAAATTTTTAAGGAACAATCTGTCGCAAAAATTCAATCAAAAGATATGGAATCAGTATAGAGAAAATTCAATGCATTCAAGAGATATGGAGAGTCCAGTTACTACATTCCACTTAATATAACACTATAATTGTAATTACGCATTAGAAATAAAATTTAGTATTTTATTCGAACTTTTTCTGATTAAAAACTAAAGATAATCTATTATTCGATCTTTAAAAATGAGATATTATTGAAATCCTAATGGTTGAGAAACAGATTGATTATCTTGAGTTACCTCTTCAATAATCGCTGCTAGATAAAGAGTTAGATCAAAATTTAATAAATTAATAATTCATACGTGTACTTAATCTCTGAAATAAAATACCACAGCCTTCAATAATACCAAGTAACACCCCGCCGACAATAGCTTGTCCAATTATTGCAGGAACGCCGTTTCGAACTGCTAATAATGCACCAGTAGAAGCTCCGGCCATAATTGAATTCCAAGGATCCTCTTTTTGACGAAGAAATATTAGTGAGCAATCCATGCATGAAAACATTCCGCCCCACATTGCAAAACTACCTCCAAAAACCGGACTTTTGGCTTTAAATTTTGTAATTCCACTAACAAATTTTTTTGAGAATCCTGGCGGTGCATTTTTACAACCTGATATAAAACTGAACAATCCTCCTCCTATTGCGCCCATTGCATAAGCTCCGCCGGCATCGCTTAAAATTCGCCAAGGACTAATTAGAAATTTTAATTATACATGAAATTTCATTGAATTACCAAGGATCTCTATATGCATCCATTTAATGTGAATTTCAAATTATTTGTAAAAGGTACTTTAGTCAAACAAGATATTATTAATATATTTCGATAAAAATTTTAAAATCATAAAAGATTATTGAATATTCTTAAATTCTGCAATTTATTATAAAATCTTATATTTTTATTTAATATATTTCCTGTGTTATAAGGCCAAATTAAGGTACGAAAAGTTAAATATAACAATTAATTTTTAAAAATTGTAATTATTAACAATAAATCTAAATATAACTAGATGGTAAACCTGTTTTCAGGACAGGTTAATAATTATAAATACTCTTAAAATAATTATGTTGGGGTAATATATAAAAGCACAAAATAAAACGGAAGCATAATAATCAATAAAAACACCAAAATGTGAAAATTGATATTGATCGGGGAAATGGTTATGTTTGAAAACTAATTTATGAAACGAATCCAAAAACAATAATGAAAAGTTTAGTGGGGATCCCAGGGGAAAGTTATAATACAATAACAAACTAATTAAAAGTGAATTAATCGCTAATGTAACGATAAATAAATTCCGGGGCGCAACAAGACCCCACTAATTAGGTAATTATCAAAGGAAGTTGAAGCGAACTAGGCCGATTGTCAGTTATGATTATGATTTTTTTTATATAGAAGCCTGCGGCAACATAAGATGAACTTTTATATAAAAATAGCATATATGACTTTTTTAGTGATAAATATTCAAAAAACGTCACGCACTACACTTAAAACATATAGTCACAAATTCAATTATATTCAAAAATTCAAACATTTATTAATTACAATGTTTATAAGTCTAAATTTGTATTTCAAAATCTGAGGTTTAGGTATTTATCATTTTTTCATTTTCTGGAAAGGTCTTCCGTCATCTTCATTGCTCTGTTGGATTTTATGATACTACAACGTCGACCATTGGTTACTCTGACTCCATGGGTCCCAAAATTGATAAACACAAACTCACAACGTATATTTATTTATTGCAAATTTACAATTCTCAAAAAATTATAACAACTTTTTGTCAACCACGATTTTGTTCACAATTCCTGATCTAACTTCGCTCTTGAAAGTCTCGATCCTGTGCGATTTAAAAATAAGTTTTACCTTTTATATGATATTCCACCCTTGATCCGAACTCCTTTAATACTCCTTTTTCTAACTCTTCAATTCCTCATATAATTCCCTTTTCAGTTCTTGACTTTGTTCCTCAAATTCTTATTGTCGGTTTCTTCTTCCCTACCTGAGGCGACTGCCGATTATCTGAATTTGGAGTTTCCTTATATACTCTCATAATCGTTGTAATTTGACCTAACTGGTTTTGACTTCCTTAGTTCTCGTTCTCTAATTAGTTATTTCTGTTGACCCGTTTAGTAAAACCCCTTCTTTTGTTTACCTTCGTTTATCCGACTGTTTAGATAATTGCGCTCTAAATTCCCAGTTTGTTTATTCTCCAAAATTGCCACGCTCGGGTTCTCCATTAGCTCCGACTTCCAATTAGCTCGGATTTTCCATTAGCCAATAAATAAATTAGTTAATAGTTTGTGTTTTTCCATTTTGTCTGTTTTTCGACCCTTTCTTAACATTTTCTAACAATTTCTTGCTTTACTTTCTTCTTCTACATTCCCTTATTTACACCTCTCTCGTTTTCTAGCTTCAATTTCGATAGCATTTCATTTTATTCTACTTCCTCAGATTTGCATATTTTTCCATTTCGTGTCTGATTGTACCCTTTTATACTTTTTTTTGTCATATATTTTTTTGCCATTACTTCTCTACTTGACTGCCATTCTCTTTCGTTCAATTTCGGTTTTCTTTTTACTCGAAACTATTCAATTTAACATAATTTAATAATTTACTTTTACAACCTCAACAGTATTTATTGTCGTTTGTGTCTTTATGTTTCAGTTATATTTTAAATTCGTAATGGAAGGTGAACATTTCCTAGAATATTGAGAAATGATTGCTATTTTAGGGCATTTTACACAAATACACATCGCAAATTCATAGTGGTACAATACATTTCAATTTTTTTTAAAAATCACATCCATAATGTTACATCCAGATGTGTAAATGGGTTTACCTGGTTCACAGGTGTTGGGTTTCACTCTTCCCACTTTTTATTCCTATATAAATAAATAAAAAAAACGCTTTCAAATATTTATTTTATAAACAAAATACAAGATTTAACCTTTTAAAAAAAGTACAGCAAATCAACCAATATGTTTTGTGGTGTGTGTTTATGTCGGCGCGTTTTATGTTTGAATGCTGCTAGTTTAGCACACTAGTGTTTGTCGAGTTTATTTTAGTATTTGACTTGGACACCTCTAGGCTTACAATAAGATTAACAATAATTTTTGGGTCCCCCAAAAAAATTTGTCAGTTTACCAAAAAGGCGCTCTTAATTAATATTTATTTGTCTTATATACCCGAAGCCAACAAATCAAAATAGTCGACTTCAGGGTTTTCCAAAATTTATATTGAAACTGACATTTTATTTTGTGATCTCAAAGTATTTGGCGCTTTATTATTATGTTACATTAATACATAAAATCAAAATAAACTGGAATTATGGAATTCCAGTGTAATATTTAATTATAAGGTCAATAATTGACATTCCACAAAATATAAAATTAAATAAAAAAAATATAAATTATAAATTTCTTTTCCATTGACATTGTATATAATAAAATGCTTGACTATTTATCAGTAAATATATATCGATGTTTTTGATATATTTACTGATTCATAGTCAAGCTTTTTAATAAATACAATAAAAATATTATTATTAATAATAATAGTAATAAGAAGTATAAAAATAATCAAAATAATGATAATAATAATAATAATCAGTGAAACATAGATGGCAACAATTTAATTATAAGAAAGCACCAATCAAACATTCGTTTTTCGATATATTTCGACAGTTTTTCTGTCATTATCAGGTAGGATATAATAACCATAGAAATTAATGACTTTTGAACAAATTTATTAATTGTATTAATTGTATTAATTATCAATGCCTTCGGTTTATAATGTCCTCGAGATTATTATATTCATCATTATAATCAAATTTTATTAAATTGTTGGGTTATTATTTTGCAAGTCGGTTAGTTTCTGACTCCTCATGTTCTTTTCCAATCAAATAACTAAAACCCAACACAAAACAACTTTATTCAAACTTTATCACCATTACAATTAGTCACTCGATCTGCACTTTTCTTTCGTAGACAATCGTTATCGTAAGGTAGGTTGCCCAATGAGTAATTAACTTTTCTGGTACTATAAGTTATAATCATATCTAGTTTTACTTGAATTATTTTCTCTTTGGTTCTCTTTTAGTTCCCCAACAAAATGTAATGCCGTGTAACACATCGAAGTTGCGTTTACAGTGCTAAACATTTTAACAGCCTTTTCAATTTTGATAAAAAATTTATTTGAATTTGAAAATGACTTGAAACCGTGGGTATTTCCCACATATAAGTTTTATATGGGTTTATTTTATTAAAGAATAATAAATAGATTTCTAATTAAGTTTTAATTGTGAAATTCTAGATTATTTCTAATAAAATTTTGTGTAGTAAGTTCTACTTCGCTAGAATATGCTAAGATTATGATTTAAAAACTTTAATATATGTCTTTTTCAATTATAACATTAAATGATTATTTATTATAGAATATATCAACTAAATAGAATTATCAGTTTGTTTAAATAGTAGCACGATAACAACGAATACGTAGAAATTGATCTTTTATTTTGAATCGCTTTCTCATCAATTTAATTGTTCCTTGAAATCTACATTTGCGCAGTTTATAAACATGAGTGTCTCAATTATTTCGTCCAGTAATCTTAATGATGGAGACAATAAAAAGTTAAATAATTCCAATGATTGTGATTGGAAAAAAAGTCTAAAGTTACCACCAAAAGACAATAGAATTAAAACAAATGACGTTTTAGCAACCAAAGGGAGTACTTTTGAGTCATATCATCTGAATCGAGATCTAATGAAGGCCATCTTTGAAAAAGGTTGGGATATGCCATCTCCAATACAAGAACAAGGTATACCAGCTGCTATGTCTGGCAATGATATACTTGCAAGAGCTAAAAATGGTACTGGCAAAACTGGTGCCTATGCCCTTCCTTTGCTAAACAAGATAAATCCTGATTTGCAAGCAGTACAAGGTCTAATACTTGTCCCTACGAGAGAATTAGCTCTACAAACGAGTCAAATTTGTATAGAACTATCGAAATATCTAAAACTTAAAGTAATGGTTACTACAGGTGGTACTGATCTAACGGAGGACATTTGTCGACTTAATAGACCAGTACATTTAGTTATTGGGACTCCTGGACGAATTCAAGATTTATTAAAAAGAGAAGTCATAAATGGGGAGTACTGTAAAACATTAGTTTTAGATGAAGCTGATAAATTGCTCTCTAAGGATTTTAAAGTTATTATTTTACACTTATTAAATATAGATTTAAAAATTATAAATTTAGGAAATAATGAGCAATATATTATCTTGTCTTCCAAAAGATCGTCAAATCCTTCTATATTCAGCAACTTATCCTGTAACATTACACGAATTCATGATGAAACATTTGAGGTCGCCAATTAAAATTAATTTAATGGAAGAATTAACTTTAAAAGGGATAACCCAATATTACGCGTACGTAAAAGAAAAACATAAGGTTATTATACTTTTATTAATTTGTTTTTATAATATTTTTAAAGGTACACTGCCTCAATACATTATTCTCCAAACTTGCTGTTAATCAATCAATTATTTTTTGCAATACTACTCAAAGAGTTGAGTTACTCGCCAAGAAGATTACCGACCTTGGATATTCTTGCTATTATATACACGCTAGGATGTCACAACATTTTAGAAATCGAGTGTTTCATGACTTTAGAGCTGGACACTGTCGTAATCTTGTGTGTACAGATTTATTTACAAGAGGAATAGACATACCAACTGTTAATGTTGTAATCAATTTTGATTATCCTAAATATGCCGAAACTTATCTTCATCGCATTGGAAGATCAGGAAGATATGGTCATTTAGGAATCGCCATTAATTTGATAACATATGACGATAGGTATAATAATACTTAAATATATAATTTTAAATATAATTTTAGATACGCACTTAAAGAAATCGAATCACAACTTGATACAAAGATTGAAGCAATACCTAAAGACATCGATAAACGACTATATGTTTCAGAATATCAGATTGAAAATAACTTTGATGAACCAACAAAGAAAGCTATTATTAGTGGTCGTGGACTACCTCGTTCAAACAAACCAAGTGATGAAATGAAACGAGAAACTACTGAAATAGGAACCGACATGGCGAATTCCAATACTAATGCAAACTAACTTTTTACCAGTTTTAAAGTTCACTAAATTTATTGTTATAGTTCAATTCATTGAAATTATTTGTAATATTGTTTTATTAGTTCGGAGTTTTTATTTGAAATTTTGTTAAAATTTCAATACTATATAAATACTTTCGTTAGATATCTATAAAAATAAATACTTAAAGAAACTTTATTTCAAACCAATTTCCAAAGATTTCGTTACAATGTACCAAAATATTATCTAACGCAAGCAAATGATTACAATCTTTTCCACACCAAATGATACTGTATCACATTTAACAATTGTTATTAAATACAATTAAATATAAAATTATTTATAAAAATAAGAATTTTTGTTTGATTTTAGTGTGCAATTTAACACTTGATTAAATGCACTTATAAAATATACAATATTTCTATTGTAATAAAATAAATTTGTTACAATTAACATACTGTGGTATTGCACTAAATACAAATGTAACTCAGTCTAAATCAATTTAGATGACCAGAAAACAGTTATAAAAAAGTTATTAAATCGAATTTTATCATTAATTTTCACAATTTTGATCTAGATAATCACCAATTTTTTGACACACATACTCAAAGGCTGGACGCTTTTTGGGATCCTTAATAAAATAGCTTTTAAAATTATTGAAAATGAATATATGATATATATGATATATATATATATAAAATTGTCAAGTCAGGCATTATATATATTTATTAAAACATTTCAATACCATTTCAATGGTCACATTCTATCTACAAAATAAGTATTGGACAAAATATTAAAAAAAATCATTTTCTAGCTTTTCTAGACAATATATTATATAGAATCACAGGTTTAACCCAGTGCTTCTCAAAGTGGACGATACAGCCCTCTGATTGTTGAATTATTTAAGTGCGGAATTAAATTTCATAAAAAGTCAATTATCCATCAAAAAAAAGTTAAAGATATAATTGCGATTTGAAAATTTGAAACACGTATAGAACGACAAAGTAAACAATAATACATTCACTATATATTAAAAAAAATTTTTCCACGGAGTGTTTAAAAGGTCTATTTAATAGCATTCGGATTTATCTACATCTCGCACCTAAAGGAATAAGTATCACGCCTTTGATTGATTTGACAAAATGTTAACTGCATAAATCATATAATTTGTATGAGCAGAAAAAGTAACGTCTAACGTGACAGACTCATCACTATGTAAACGAATTTTTCAACCCACAATTAAGGGTTTCTAAAATATAAATTTTATTATAGATCTATGGAAATGAGTCAAGTATTATATTATCCTCTGACAAACGTTTATATTAAAGATTGTTTATATAACGTGGGGTTCTGCCCCTGTTCGCTTCACTTCACCAACCCAGTTATAACCTGGGGTTAATGTTAAAGTTAATATCCAGGGTATTCTTGGACAGGAGTAAGATTCAGTTTATTAATATGTTTACATAACTATGATAAAAGATAATAGCATAAACCGTTTCAAAGTAATATAGAACGATAAGTAAAAAAAAAATAAAATTAAAAAAAAAATAATAGAAAAAAAAAAAAAAGAATAAAAAAAAAACTAAAATTCGGATGGAGGGGACCCTTAGGTTTTTTATATATAGAGAGATATCTTTGCTCAAAATTTTTAATCTTTTAATGATATGTATCGTATTTTTTGTAATACGAAAAATTAATAATTTTTATTTTTCAGGCAGGTCTCTACATATACAGAACAGGGACGCTATCACAAAAAGTTTGGTAAACACTAAACTAACCAAATTATAACATTAAAACATTTGATTAATTAAATCAAGATTTATTTGTGCAAATAAAATTTCGTTAGAAAATAAATTACATAATTTCATTTAATTTCAAATAATTTTGGTGGAATATGTAAAATTGGAGCAATAAATATATTAATATATATTCTCAATCACAAAATATTCATAAAAAATTAGATATACGATATTTACAATATATTTTATATTTATTACCTAACAATTCACTTTATAATTTATAAAATATATACTAAATATATTCTCCTTTAACAACCTATCAAAATCATATTAGATGACATGTGTTTCTGACTAGCAAGTAAGCTTAACCCTTTGCGGTCCATAAAAAAAAGTTACCCAGCAGGTCCACAATTGTTTTAATGATTTTTTGTATATATGATTTTCATGAACTAAATTGGGTTTTTTTAAATAAAAGGTATTTTTTGGAATTACAATTTTATTTTATGACAATCATAAAATATAAATATTTGTCGAGTTAGACTCGACATAGGACCACAAAGGGTTAAATAATTATTTTTCGTGAATACAGATAATCCAATGCAACAATAAAAAAACGGTTTTGTTGTTTAATACAAAAACTAGTAAATATCTAATTTATCCATAAGCACTCATGATCGTCCTAAATAAAATCATCAAGGCTTAACCACTTCTTAAAACTTATACGCTTGTTCCATTAATATTCAAGTGATAAAAGCTAGCACATGTCATTTTTTGGGTGCAAGAATAGATTATGAATCTTTAAATGAAAACTATAGGCATTTAAAATAAAGTGAGGAATAAAATCAAATTTATTTTCTTAAAAGAATTTACATATAAAAAAGCTTTGAAAAGTAGTTCATCTAGGTTTATTCTTTGCAAATTACAATTTCATCGTTTCAATGTCCAAAATTGCCAGTTTTATTTTCAACTGAAATTATTACTAAACCCATCGTTGAACGTAAGTAATTTTTTCAATTAATTTTTAATTCGAAAAACTGCACTTCTTTTAACTTACTGAAATCGGTAGTTTCAACCGTATTCTTAAAAAAAGAATTTCTCCATTTGGTTGTCACATATTAATTTAAGAGCATTTTCTGACGACCTTTTACTTACTTAAGTTACGTGACAGCAATTTCAATTTTTTTATAAACTTAATCAATTTCTTTAATATCTTATAAAAAAGCTAAGGGTAACCTCCATCTGAATTTTACTTTTTTTTACTTTACTTTATTTTTATTTTCTTTTTTTTTTAATTTTCTTTTTTTTCTTTTTTAATTAAATTTTTTTTTGTTTATGAAGTATTTATTCTTTTGTACTTATCGTTCTATATTACTTTGAAACGGTTTATGCTATTATCTTTTATCATAGTTATGTAAACATATTAATAAACTGAATCTTACTCCTGTCCAAGAATACCCTGGATATTAACTTTAACATTAACCCCAGGTTCTAACTGGGTTGGTGAAGCGAAGCAAACATCGGCAGAGCCCCTAGGCTTATAAAAATTCTTAAGGTTTAACTTACTCGTTAACCTTTTAACAATTCACTTTATCGATTTTTCAATGCAAACTCTTGGTTACATGACATTAACATATACTTCAATTAATTAGTCATTAAAATATCCTGCTTTTCAATGTCCCTTTACATAAATAATATAATTCACCTGTAAAATTCGTGTCATTTGAAAGAGCTTTCATTTTCGAAAATCATCGACATTAAGTAACAAAAAATTCAATTGTTTTATTAACATACTTGTTGTCTTTCTCACGTCCACAGTTTGTGAGTGGAATTATTTTCTAGTTCAATTAATTTTTAGTTAATATATTGTATCAAATGACCGCCCCATATAAACTCTAAATTATCTAATTTTACAGGAACATATTTTTCTACGAGTACAATTTCTTATATTGCACAATAAATTCTTTTTAATCCAGATTTCAAAGCGTTAGCAACTTTATCATTTTGTATCATTTGTATCATTTATCAACATGTCACTTCAGAATTGTGCAGTAGTCTATAGAGACAGAGAAAAAATTGTACAGGGCTATAATTTGTGAAAAAGAATTTTACAATTTCTGCTAATCAGTTATCTGCACCAACAACTACGTACATAAAAAAAGTTCTACAATTTATATTTATTATATGCTTTTGATCATTTTCTTGTCCATTTATGATAATTAATTAATTTTAATAAATTTAAAATTTCTTCAGTTATTTCTAATATATAAAGTGATTATTTCTTGGTAGCAGAATTTATTATTTAAAACAATAAAATGATAATTTAAGCCTTTTGCTGCAAATAATGTATTTAATGAAAAAATTTTCGACTATAAAATAGTCCTTGTCAATCTCCTGGAATTTAGCAATCTACTTCCTGACACTGAGAAGGACTCTGGCAGGCAACATAAATAGAGAAAACAATTGCACAATGGAAAACTGCCAGACACCGAAAGATATGTGCTTTAGAAAACATCGACAGAGGAAAGAAAAAATATTTCAATCGAAATCATAGCTAATGGAAACATCCAAAAGAAAGATGTCAGTATCAAAGAAGCAATTCTCATCATAAACGGACAGCCAAAGATCAACACTAAAGAAGAAATCAATGAAATCATGAATTTGATCTGTTATTGACCTTGAGAATAACTGACAATATATAAAGAAATTAATAAAAAAATATAATAAATTAAAAAGTAATAATTAAAATAATATAGGAATTTTAGGAAATATACTTTCAAAAGAGGATTTAAAAATCAAAATTGACACATTTATTGAAATATTTAAATAGCGTATATAAGTAGTTATTGGAGACTTTATTTTAAAATAGTTTGAAATATTTTATTAGGCTTCTAGAAGCTAATTATAGAAGCTTTATAAAAAAAATTAAAAATTTTTAGTTTGTGTCATTTTGAAATTTTAAATGGTATTTATTTTATTTTATTTTTAATTTTAATTTTCAATAAAATTTTAAAAATTTTTAATAAATAAAAAAAATAAACGAAAGTATATATTATATTTAGAACCAATGAGAATTAAGAGAAAGGAAATGAAAGAAAGATTGAAAGGTATTTTCGGGAAGGAGATTGACAAGGACTATCTTATAGCCGAAAATTTTTCATTAAATACATTATTTGCAGCAAAAGGCTTAAATTATCATTTTATTATTTCTAATATAGCTGTATAAAAATGTTTATAAATACTAGGAAACTTTCTTGGTTTGTGATACTGAAAATTTTTAGGAAAATTGTTTTCTGAAAAAATAAACTTTAAATCAGGGTTTTATTATCAAAATAATATCTAATATCTAAAATTTTATTTTCATATTCCTTCATAGTAAGGATACAGAAAACTGCTTCATTTAGACATAATAGACATGATAACATGACTTTGTCGGAATCTTTCTGTGAAAAAAACATGTTACTGGTAGTGAAACTTGACATTATTATTTAAATCAGTATTATGGAACGTGTTGTGCCAACACAATGAATTACAGGAAAACAAATTTCTTCAGTACAATAACTTTATTCAGTGGAGCCAACTACGAGATTTATCGTAGTGATTTTTCTTCAAATGATCATAAATACCACTTTTAAACTAACTAATATATTTTAGGATCTCCTCAAAATTTTTGCACACGTAGAAATGCTATAAAATTTATACAAAATTTAATATTTTCCAGTACTGATTTTTTAATTTTCTTCATCTTAATTTCTTAAACTATCGTCCTAGATTAAAAAAAAATGAAAACAGGGGAAAATCCACATAATAAGAAAAATTATAATAAAAAACGGGCACATAGATAAGAAACACGACTATAAATTGCATTTGAATTTATTAAAAATAAATGTCTAATTTCAGTTTATTTAAATCATATTTGATGATTGCATACAAAATATATGTAACTGTCCATGAGTCATATTTGTAATAGGCTAGGCTAGTAAATGGAGAAGCAAAATATGCTGCTAATCAACCCGCCGTTTCTATGATTAATACTCTCTCTGTTACTATTTATGGCAGCATGTCTAGCTCATATTAGACACTATTTTGAATATGACATGTGGAATTTTGGTCACTAGACAATGCTATTACTCTTCTAATTTTAGTTTTATTAACAATCTCTTGGAAAAATAATAAATATTTTTAATTATCCTTAATTAAGATATGCCTTACGATTTATATTATATATATATATATATATATATATATATATATATATATATATATATAATATATATTATATATATATATATATTTACAAATGTCAAAATTCTGAAATTAATGTTCACATTTTACTTAATTTAAAATGATTAGTTCTTGTTCAAAAATTATATTAAAAAAATAATTAGGTAATTTTTGTTTTGGAATGCTTGACAAAATCTTCTAAATTTGATATAATTAAGTGTAAATATGGTTATATGGTTATTAATTCTCATTCTATCAACGTTAACAGTTACAGTAAACCAAAAGTGCTGTTCTTTCGCTCCCCTAGCCACGTTGATGAAAGAATGTAAAGCAATTCCAAAAGATTATTAATTAATATTTAACTTTAATTTTGAAACATCTAAAGCGTATAAACGTTTTGGTTTGATTTATACAAATGGATTATATAATTTCATTTTTCTAAATTTAGATAAGCTGTAGTGCGTCAAATGTGTCGTAAAATTATTTGTGTTACATTTTTTCTTTAAAAATATGTGAACATAGCTAGTAACAGAAACGTAGCCAGGATTTCGGTTTGGGGGACAAAATTATTAATTATTGCAACTCATCGCATCGAGCTATGTTAAAAGTTGACGCAGAAAAATAGAAAAAATATTTTAAGATAATTAGCAAATTTATTATTAAATATTAAAAATGTATATTAATAGAATATATTACAATATAATATTAATTCGTCTTTGTCCCTTCATTAATTCAGAAAGTATATCACCCGGACTTATTTTAATGTCTTGATGAATATATAACAAAGCGAAACCGTTTAACTAGGTTTATCACCTTTTTCTCGGCTTATAATCGAACACTCAAACCAATTAAAAAAAATAATAATTTAAATAAAAAATCAATTTTATAATAAGTGAATCTATAATATTTATTTAAATATTAATATTAAATGTATAAAACGAAAAAACAAAATCAAAAAATTAAAATTAAATTATTATTGAACAAATATAGAAGTATTATATTAAATCAGCCATGGCCAACCGGTGGTCCGCGAAGCGTTTTGATGTGGCCCGGACACAATTTTAAACATCAAATCAATAATTGTCTTTTTTAGAGTTCATATTCGAATTAAGCATGTTTTTAATTTAAAAAATTTAAGGAGATTAAAGGTAATAATGCACCATTTCAAATTAATAGAAAAAATCCAATGCATGTAGAATATACTAAATGAAGATATCCCAAACCTCTGAGCTTTTCTCAAGTAAATTAATGAATTAAAAATTCATGCGATGCATTATCATCAAGTAACGTAATCTCATCTCTATTAATTCGGTTGGATTTTCATTAATCAGCATTGATTGGGATAATTAGAAACATGATGTTTATGGTGAATTGTTTAAAATTTCTTTATAGCAGATCAGTTATCAAATAATGAAGAATATGATGAGTTTGATTTAGCTGATGCATAACTTTTTTCGCTATGTATAAATTTTAAAATATAAACAAATTTATAAAAAAATATTTTGTTCTGTTATTTTTTGAAGCGTCTAAATAGTAAGTTTATTTCTACCTTTTTTCTTTATACTATTTATAGGTATTTCGAAATATTTGTAAGATTAGAATTAAATTTTTTCAATAAAAATCGAGTTATAGAGATTTGGAGATATCACATATTTGAAATTTTTATTGGACAGAATGATATTTAAAAAATGATTAATTTTATTTTTAATTAAGTTTTTGTATGTTGATGTATATTGAATAATAGTTATGTTAAATAATTAAAATAATATTTTTAATAATTTTAAAAGTTTAAATATAATTGATTATTGAATATTGTTTTTGAAAAGAATGATTATTAAAATTTTTTATTTATAATTTAAAATTTATATATTTTATAATTTGTTTATATATTCATGCGTCGTGAATGTAGGTAACCTGATGATGATAGTGATGCTATCGAAATATATAAGTGAAAAAGATGTACGAATGACGATTTTTATTAATAAAATCTTTACCAAGTTTATTTGAATTTTAGTTAATTATATAAATTTATTTTTAAAATTTTACTTACATGCTGCCAACATTCTAGCATCAAAACGTACAATCTATCAGGGCATACTACAGGCTTCGTTAGCCGTCCACCTCCAATAATATATTGGTAAACCTGAGAATTATTTTTACCATGGTATGGATTCTCCGTACAGCATGTGAAAACTTCCCACATTAATACTCCTAAAAAAATGAAATTCTAATATAGTTAAAAATTTAAAAATAACAGCCCATCCTTATTAAAATTTCATCAATCAATTTGTTTTCATATAACAACACATTAGCGCCGTAATAAATATAATTGATACTTTTTATTATGCTTATATGGGTAGACATTATCTACCTAGTACCAAATCCGAGTATTGGATGCACTATTTGCCAGATCCAAATACGAACCGAATACCAATTTTTTACATGTAATAAAAAAAATCTCAAATAAATTTTAAATAGGTCAACAAACGAATAACACAGGTCGTGGTCAACAAAATGACTGATTTAGGATATATGACAAAGTTTAAGACATTGACATTGTTCTAGGCTCTCGGATTATAAGTTCTTTGGTAATATAATATTATCTTTTAAGGCCTGACAGACTAGCAGGAAAAACTGCACAGTACTGTACCTGGAATGGAAATCTTGTTAGTGTAACATGGCGTCCAGGTAACCTGTACAGTTTTTTCTGCAACATGTTCGATTAGAACAATGTTCTTTTCCAACAGGATTTCATGTTGGATATTCTGTCTCTGATTGGCTGTCACAAAATGAAAACAAAAAATGGCTGCTATGTGGAGCGAATTTGTAGTTTTGTATGTTTTTATTCTTTAAAAACAGGTCATTTCTGTACAATGTTCGACTTTATGAACTAACTTTAATACTAGTTATAATAAATACAAAATCACAAAGAAATAGAATGATTTACGTTGTATTTTAGCAACTTAACGAATCAGCTTATTCTTGTTTACATATAACCTGTTCAATGCAGCTGCAATAATAAATGTGCTAGTATGACAGCAAAATACTGTACAGGTAGGTACAGGTTGCTGTACAGTGTCCTACGCAATCACCTGAACATCCTAAATTGTACTTTTTTCCTGCTTGTCTGTATGCACCTTAAAGTTGAGATGAAAAAAAGACGCTATAGTCGCTAGACGTGATAAATCACAATCAAAATCTTACGCAATTTTTCGGTTAAATTGTCGCAGAAATATACTTATTTGTATAATTAATTTGTAACTATAATTTTGAAATTATTTGAATTCCAAAATTTCAATTTTTAAGTATTTGCGTGTGTATTATTTGCCAATGCGAATAGTTCCGAAAAACCCGATATCCGGCCGGAGCGAATTTCCGGTTCGTCCCTACTTAAATGGATTCAACAAAACGTTTAGAAAATTAGACTTTAAATATCTTCATCTAGTTATGGCAATTAATCCAGTTTGAATATTTTTTTTAATTTTATCTTATATTCCAAGTCTTCTGTTGTGAACCTGAGTAAACCAAATTTTTAAAGCAGATTCAACCTGAGCATCCATCCCAACCCGTTTTCGCATACGGCTTAAATTTTCATTTAGTTTTGTTCCACTCAAAATTTCATCTCGATTTTTAAGAATTTTACAATCTTTGGTAACCTGCCATAGTTATCAATAATTTGAACCTTTTCCTTCAGTGTTAATTCTTTTCTTTTTTTCTGTTTCTCGGACATTTTGGTTTGTTGAAGTTTTAAATTTGTATAACACTTTAAATTAAACAGAAAGTAAACGTAAATGCAATTGCATTTAATTAAACATTGAATTTAAAGATTTTAATTGATATTTTCAATTCAAAGTTCTAATGAAACTAAACGTAAACAAAAGAATTACATATTTTATATTTTCGCGAAAATTAAGCAAGGCCTACTTAGATTTGTATTTTTGAATTTTACAAGTGAAGTTTTTAAATGAATCAAAAATTCTATTTTGAATAGTTTACAATACATATATACATACATACTTTTATTGAGTATGATTATTCTACATAATCATTTTGATTGAGAAATTAAAATTGCGTGTACACTATAAACACAAGTCATTTGATTTCTATTTTCTAATAATATTATACGTATGTATATATATAATATAGAAACATAAAAATGTTTTAACGTTAAAAAACAAAAAAGCAAGGGTTACTTGAGAATAAGAAAAAATTTTTATAAGAATTTGTTTGTTAAAATTTATAGAAAAATTACCTGCAAATTTTACTTTAGTTAGAAGTTACATTATAAAATTCGAATATAGTACGCGCATGCGCGTTCTATTCAAATATAACGCGCGCGTACTATATTCGGTGGAAGACTGTAGCAGGAAAAACTGTACAGGTAACTCTCCAGGTCACCTGGAATGAAAATCCTGTTAGTGTAACATGTACAGTTTTTTCTGCAACCTGTTTGATTAGAACAATGTTCTTTTCCAACAGGATTTCCTGTTGGATATTCTGTCTCTGATTGGCTGTCGCAAAATGTAAACAAAAAATGGCAGCTATATGGAGCGAATTTGTAGTTTTGTATGTTTTTATTCTTTAAAGACAGGTCATTTCTGTACAATGTTCGACTTTATGAACTAACTTTAATACTAGCTATAATAAATACAAAATCACAAAGAAATAGAATGATTTACGTTGTATTTTAGCAACTTAACGAATCAGCTTATTCTTGTTTACATATAACCTGTTCAATGCAGCTGCAAAAATAAACGTGCTAGTATGACAGCAAAATACTGTACAGGTAGGTACAGTGTCCTACGCAATCACCTGTACATCCTAAATTGTACTTTTTCCTGCTTGTCTGTATGCACCTTAAAGTTGAGATGAAAAAAAGACACTACAGTCGCTAGACGTGATAAATCACAATCAAAATCTTATGCAATTTTTCGGTTAAATCGCCACAGAAATATACTTATTTGTATAATTAATTTGTAACTATAATTTTGAAATTAATTGAATTCCAAAATTTCAATTTTTAAGTATTTGCGTGTGTATTAATTTGCATGAGGCGAACCCGATATTCAGCCGGAGCGAATTTCCTGTTGGTCCTACTTATATGGATTCAACAAAATGTTTAGAAAATTAGACTTTAAATATCTTCATCTAGTTATGGAAATTTATCCAGTTTGAATATTTTTTTTAATTTTATCTTATATTAATTCCAAGTCTTCTGTTGTGAACCCTCCATTACTTTTCCACGACATTGCTAAAAGATGAAGAGCATCAAGAATGTTTGTTTTTTGGCTAACTCATTTTCAGTCAGTTTTTGACTATCCTCCATATTTTCCAAGACTCTTGATCGCATTTTCATTCGATAATATACCTTCAGCGTTCGAATGATTCCTTGATCACAGGGCTGAATGAAAGCTGTCGTATTTGCTGGTAATAAGATCACCTTGATCTGTTTTAAATTGACCTTAACAACATGTGCGGTGACAGTTTTCAACCAACAAAACAATTTTATGGTTCAGTTTGTTATCCCATTTGAGAAGCCATTCATTAAAAATCAGAGTTGTCATCCAAGCATCAACTGGAAGCTGTTTTACACCTTTAAAGCATCTTGTGTTTGCTGATTTTCCAATAACCAACAGTTTTGATTTGCTGCTTGACATGCTTGCACAGCAAAGTACTGTCAAACGTTCTTTTGAAGTTTTGCAGCCTTTGGAGCTCTCATTTTGAGCATAAAAGTGTGCTCAGACAAGGCACGATAGTACAAGCCAGTTAAACATTATCCGGTGAATACTCTGCAACAATCTTTGGCCACTCCACAATGATCCATGCTTCAGCTGCTAAAAAAAACAGAATCTTTTTGCTCACCATGAGCGCGTTTGTAAACAATGTTTTCCCTTTTTTCCACCGATTAAATCCATCCATCTGTAGCAACAAAATCATCTTTTCCCATTCTTTAGCTTTCTGTCTCATCAGCGGCCCATCAACACGTGCATCATTTTCTCGAACCTGAGTAAACCAAATTTTTAAAGCAGATTCAACCTGAGCATCCATCCCAACCCGTTTTCGCATACGGCTTAAATTTTCATTTAGTTTTGTTCCACTCAAAATTTCATCTCGATTTTTAAGAATTTTACAATCTTTGGTAACCTGCCATAGTTATCAATAATTTGAACCTTTTCCTTCAGTGTTAATTCTTTTCTTTTTTTCTGTTTCTCGGACATTTTGGTTTGTTGAAAAGTTTTAAATTTTTATAACACTTTAAATTAAACAGAAAGTAAACGTAAATGCAATTGCATTAATTAAACATTGAATTTAAAGATTTTAATTGATATTTTCAATTCAAAAAGTTATATCAATAAGCGAATTTTTTAATAGATTCTGATAACAATAAGCAGATAATTTTCAATATAAAAAGGAATATATGCGGGCGGGACTTAGTAAAATTGATAACAATAGCCGAATGATAATATTAACCGTGATTATAATAAGCGGCGGCCACTGTATTATTATTATAATAACTTTTTTTCAAATTTTACCACTGATTTCTTTTCCATTATATTTATTATATTATAAATATTTAAACCATTGTATACAATAATAATGATAAAAATTGATCCACAATGCTAATTGCTATTCTCCATATTTTCCAAGACTCTTGATTGAAATTTGCCGATAAATTTTTTTTCTCAAAAAATCTTTTTCTAGTCAAGTTTCTCTCTTTGAAAAATTTAAATTTATCGCCAGAAAAATCTTGAAGAGATACAAAAATGTTGTGGTCAGCAAAGATGTAGGTGACGTCACCCTCTATATTTTAGTCGAAATAATATTTTGAAAATCTCAAACTTCCGCGCTACAGTGAGATAAAACAAAAAAGTAAAAATTCACTTTTAAATCAATATTTGCACTTTTTAATCAATAATTGCACATTTAAATCAATACTTGAATTTCTATTTGAAAAATTTGCACTTAAAAATCAATAAAAATTTTAAAAAATCAATAATCGCGACTTGACCTTGAAAAAAATGATGGGTAAGGGGCTCTGTTGCTAACCAGTGCGCGATAACTAATGGTGGCGTAAGGGGCTCACATCTACCTAGTAGATGTAACATCTTATCCGCAACATCTTAGGTAAATTTTTCATCATTTCACAAAGCATATCAATGATGTCAATGACTGCCAAAAATCACTATATTAAAGGAGATTCAAATTATTATAATTATCGCGCATTCTACACTAAAAATCACAAATTTTCTTTTTCATTAAAATGCGGTTTATACACAGACGCGGCTTTAATCGTGAAAATATGGTTTTTATGTTTTTTATTTTTGTTTTACATTTTTGGTTTTTTTATTTTTGTTTTAAATCTTTCTTTATTTTTGTTTTACATATTTTTTATTTTTGTTTTACATCTTTTTTTCATTTTTGTTTTAATCTTTTTTTATTTTGTTTTACATATTTTTTTATTTTTGTTTTACATCTTTTTTATTTTTGTTTTTAAGCTTTTTTATTTTTGTTTTACATATTTTTTTATTTTTGTTTTACATCTTTTTTTTTAATTTTTGTTTTAAATCTTTTTATTTTTGTTTTACATCTTTTTTTTGTTTTAAGTCTTTATTTTTGTTTTACATATTTTTTATTTTTGTTTTACATCTTTTTTTTAATTTTTGTTTTAAATCTTTTTTTTTTTGTTTTACATCTTTTTTTTTGTTTAAGTCTTTTATTTTTGTTTTACATATTTTTATTTTTGTTTTAAATCTTTTTTTAATTTTTGTTTTAAATCTTTTTCATTTTTGTTTTAAACTTTTTTTCATTTTTGTTTTAAATCTTTTTTTCATTTTTGGTTTAAATCTTTTTTTTTGTCCATCAGAAACCAAAATCAAATGAAAGTCTTATTGTTGCTATTATTTAAAAATTACAATAATATCTAAGAATTTCAAAAGTTTCATTTAGATTACCTGATCAGACAGTAACATGACATATTTAAATAATTATGCATACCAAAACTCCAAACATCAGCTTTGGGAGTGTAAATAGATTGAAAGACTTCTGGAGGAGCCCATCTAACAGGGAATTTAGTACCTGCACTAGGTTCATATACATTATCAAGCAAGAAACGTGCCATTCCAAAATCAGCTACTTTAACCTAGATAGGTAATAAATTTTAAAGTATATAAATTATTTGAATTTACTTGTACAGATCTTCTACTAACAGTTTTAACTAAGCAATTCCTGGCTGCTAAATCTCTATGAACAAAATTTTCTAATTCTAAATATGCCATTCCTTTGGCAACTTGGGCACATATATCTGCAAGAACCACAGGGCGATTAAAATAATCTGAACTTCTGTTTCTTAAAAAATCTCTTAAAGATCCTATTGTAGATAAAATTGTAGTACAATGGATATAAAATCAAACCATATTTCATGTATTCTGTAATAATCATTATAGGACGCTTCTTCATAACAACACCAAAAAGTTGAACCAGATTCGGATGATTTAGAAATCTTAAAAGCACACGATAACAAAAATTAATGAAAATATAAAAGGTTAAAAACAATTTTTTCACTTCAATTACAAAATCATCTTTGAAATAATTAAAATGGAACGTATAAATAATGTTTCAAGAGAATACATTTTGCAATTATATAACAAAACAACGATATTATAAAATATTCCTACCACTTTTGAACATTATTATAATTTTTAATTTTCATTAATATATAGGTTTTAATCTTTTCCTCATATTTTGAGGTACAAATCAATTTTAGTGTGATATAGAGCTGGGCCATTGTTTTACACTTAGAGATATTAAGAAAGGCGAGTTCTAAAACGTCCAAAACGTAGGGATAAGGTGATTGGAAATAGTATAAAATAGTATATTTTTTGTTGCACTAATATCTATTTAAGTACATAGCTAGGATATCGGTCCCACTCGTATTAAACGTTATTTTCAAGTCACATACCACGAAAGTATTTTTCTATGATATTTAATATCTCATTTTGTCCTTGGTTATTCACTGATACAGTTACCTATTGGTAACAAACAGTGGTCCTTTAGGTCTAAAGAGAACTAAGGCCTAGAATCATGTACATATAGATAAGGCAGGAGACAAGGATTAACACCTTTTCACCAACTTCCACGAAAACACATCTCACCATGGAAAATCACTTGTTAAAAAAATTACCCTTTGAATCTCAATTATTAAGCCAATCGTGTATGAAAATGGCACTAATGAAGAATCTTTTAGAAACTAATAAATTGACTCTGAGCCTTAGCGTTGGAAATAAATTCTTTTTGAGTCTTGATACAAGAGTAACAAAAGTACGTAACGAGAAGAGTTAGTACAAACGGGTTATGTCTGTGTAATATATAACAATGAATCAATAGCGAATAATTGAAAAAGTGCTCCTTTTCCCGTCGATTCACGACCAAGCAGTTAATTTTCGCGTAGAGCTCATAGAAACGTACTCAGCGGAGTCATGAAACCGATACCACAGGCACTTATTTATATCCCCACACACCAAAAACAGTTTCTCTAACTTTATTTTTATATTTAAATTATGTTTTGAATTGGATGTAGTAAACATTTGTCGTTTTATTAAAAATTATTACGTGTAAATTTTGTAACATCTACGTAATAAAAATCATACGAAATATCGAGATACAGATATATCCGTCTTAACGAAATTGACACATTCAAGATTTTAAAAATGGTGTTAAATTAACACAATTTAAATTTACTATTTGAACAAATTTATAGAGAAACATTACTTTTATATATTTTTTCATACAGTAAAATCTTTTTTTACACGATTTTGAAATAACACGCCAAGAAGAAATTTTAAATTTTTTTACACTTTATTTTTGATTTAACACGAATTCCAAAATTTTTTTTTTAATTATTTACATGATTTTCTGCAAAATCGTGTAAAAAAGATTTTACTGTACTTTTATATAAGTACAAATATTGATTATACATTTTTATATAATTGCACTATAATTATATAAATTCCAGGAGATTGACAAGGACTATCATATAGTCGGAAAACACGTCAAGAAGAAATTTTAAATTTTTTTTAATTAAATTAATTTGCAACATATAACATTAGATAGCATTAAAATTGAATACTTGAGAAATTTAAAAATTAATAAAACTAAAAATAATAATATATTTATTAAAAAGAGCTTGAAGACTAAAAATCAGTAAATATATCGATGTATTTATATACAATAATATTCGCTGATTTAAATTAAAATTTATTTAAAAAAATGTTTTATTAATTTCTGATAAATATTTTAGGAAATTGAAAGTCGATGGTTGTTTAATCTTGTAGTAAAAAATGAATAAAGCTTATCAATCTAATTGATTTTTTGAAAGAGAATTGAACAAAATAAATTGCTTTTTTTAATTAATAAAGAATGAATAGATGACCTAATAAATAACAAAGAAATTCTCCAATAAAAATAAATTGAATTAAAAGATAAATTTAAAATATGAAACTAAAATTGAAAGAATATATTGTGAAAAATACAATTGAAGTAATTAATTGAAAAATTGTATTACTTTGACTGCTAATTATTTTCATATCATATTCATAAACATTTTATATAAGTCCCTATAATACTATTTAGCTGGGAAAGAAAATGGAGAAAAAACAAGGACCCATAATAGAAGACTTTGGAAAATAAAACAGTCATTTTAAAAATTAACTTAACAATGATATTGCCAAAATAAGCAAAGAAATTATAATTTAATAAAAATGAATGACAAAATGTATGTCAAATTTCCGTATTGATTAATTTTTTACTAGATATTGAATATGTCAATGAATAATCTATATCTAACATTATAATGTGTCAAGTGATCAATTATTTTGATAACTCAATAAAAAATTAAACTCCATTTAAATTAATTCTTAATTTTTATTATAACCACCACATAATTCAAGCAATTTTATTTTGAAATATAATAATTTATTTTTACAACAAAACATGAATTTTACTTGACAAGAGTATGTAGATTAAATAAAATATAATTATCGATTCATTAAAAACACTGATTTTCACATATCATAATTAAATAATCTAATGAAAAGGCAATTTGTAATATAATAGCCAAATGAAATGTAAATAATATTAAGTGGGTGTATGAAAATTGTGATATTATTCAGATTCCATGATATAATAATCACAAAAATATCGTAATTTATATATAAAGTTGAAACATGTTTTTAAACATGTCAATATATATTGAATTAAAATATATATTGTCAATATATTGAATTAAAAAGAAAATTTGAAAACTATAAATCAGTAATATATCGATGTTTGTTGATACTCACGAATTTTCGGCACTGCCTTTTTCAAGTGAATTTTGAGTATCAACAAACATCGATATATTACTGATTTATAGTCTTCAAGCCCTCTTTTTAATTCAACGGGTAAAATAATCAGTGGTGAAATTGGAAGAAATAAAAGTTCTTATAATATATATATACGTTAATTAATTTAATTTCTGAAGGTTATACTTCCCATTCTGTAAAATAATAGTAAAATGTGGAAATTTATAGCAAGTGAGTTAATTTTTAATTTACAAAAAATCAAATGTTTCGTTCTCCAATCGTAATTTCTTACAGTAATTTTATTTTCAATTCATTTAAATTAGTGTTTTCTTATAAAAGATTAGCTGGGGTACCCGGCGTTGCACGATTTAAAAAATAGTAAGCAGATTCAAAATAAAGAAATTTATTTCAATTCATTCATTAAAAAAAATAATTTAAAAAGTACATAAAAATTTAATTAAAAAAAAGTACATGTAATTTATATATCACTTATGATAAAGCTTGTCGATAGACTATATTTTTAGCTTTTTCTTCTGGCGCAAAAATGAAAAGATTTCTTGGTGACCCAACTCTAGAACATGCCACATATAGCTGTCCAAGGGCAAAGCATGCTTCCTCAAGTACAATGCCTGCCACTTTTAAAGACTGTCTCTGTGCCTTGTTGATAGACATGGCAAATGCAAGCCTGATTGAAAATGTGAGGCGCTTGAAATCAATAGGCATATCTGTTGGTATGAGTGGATTGAGTGAATAAATGAATTGAAATAAATTTCTTTATTTTGAATGAAAAATTGAAATAATCCTATTTTATAAACCTAACATGATCTACAACTTTTATTTGTAACGTTGTTGCCAATTTCACCTCCTTGGGGTATCTACTGCAATAAATCAAGGTTACCCTAGGGGTGGTCACCTGGAGTTTAAACATAGCCTATCCCGAATCAAATGAGGGTCACATGCAAAATTTCAGCACCCTAGGTTCAACGGTGGGGAATTCTATGTGTAACAAACAAACTTTCATCTTTATATATTAGATGACTAAAAACATACATATATCGTCTGTGACGCTTGAGGAGAAAATCGAAATCAATGATGATTTTGTACGACTTTCCAGTATGAATAGTAAACAGTAAAAAAGAAAATAGATTATCACAGATGAGTAGATAATCAAAATGCAAATTGGAGTGTGTTCTCAATGTGTACATGTTGTGTGAAAAAACACTTCAAGAGCTTATAAATACCAATACTTTAACAGGAAAAGTGATTAAGTTAACAATGTCATTAACAGCAATGATTTGAGATAGCAAGTAGATTTTAAATATTTTAAACTGATTGGAAATGTGATCCCGGATGCCATAACCAAAAATATATTTGGGAATCAGCAATTTTACAGTGCATTTTAATACCCCAAAATCATTGTCAGTGAATAATGAAATTATGAACTTTGTATTTTCACTCAAATTAAAATTAGATTTTCGAAAACAAATTTTACAGAAAATTCCGTTATTAGATATTGCTTGTTTTGAAAAAAGTTAACTTTCATTAATAGAGTTTCTAAAATATTTGAGTTATTGCTACGATAATTTCCCAAAGGATTAATATTTTTAGATATAAGGAATTAATGAAATATTGCGTGCAAATGAAGTTTAAAAATATTGGATTTAATTGATTTTTATTCATAGTATTAGGGTGAAATAAAAATGACCATTTAAGTTGTGGTTAATGTAATCATTTATATATTTACTGAAAATGTCAGCATAGAATTGAAATCTAAAATATTTGTTAAAACATATTGGTGATATATAAATATAACAAAAACCAATCATAATTGTTTTAATGGTTAATTTGTGTTGATTGAAAGGACAAGTTAGTATGGTATCCAATTAATATGATTAATATCATACACTGAAATTTTACAGTATTTATACTAACTTATTAGAACGTTTGCTGCTAACTACGAGATAACTCCTAATTGATGTTTCATGTACTACGTCACTTATTAGGAGTTAACTCCTAAAAAGATTATTATTTTGTAGTCATGTATTAGACTGTTAGCTGAAGATATATGCTAACCAGTAATGTTCGGGTTCTCAGAAGTGTTTGAAAAACAAATGTGACTACTTAACACGTTCGCTGCCAATCATGGGCGTCCGAAGGGGGGGGGGCAAGAGGGGGCACTTGCCCGCCCCATGGAATTCCCAAACCATTCTATTTTTCGATTAACTTAAACACATTTTAATAGATGCGCTCAAACAATGTTGGAAAAACCCAAGATAAAAAATAATTAATAAAGAAATTTAATTTAAATAGGCTTCCTGTTTGTTTTTAATTTTAAACACTGTTTTTATTTATTTTATAATGATTCATAAATAAATTGATTAATAATGAAAATAATAAAGGAACTTATCGACAAATTGAAAAGCTTAATAATTATGAATAAATCCTTTATTTTCTTATTTACTGATTGATTATTTTTAAATTCAAATTATGTATCTTCATTTTCGACTATAGATCAATATTTTTTGCATTTTTAAAGTGTTTGTCAAACAATATTATTTTACTTGAGAAAAAAAAGATGAAAGGTTTGTGAGTTTTGATAAAAGAGAATGGAGCTAAATGCAGCACAGACAAAATGCGGAAGAGTTTTTTAAGACCATTATTTCTCAAAGTGAGAAATTGGCAGAACAATTAGACATTCAGTTGACAATTCCCAGACAATGTAAGAGCCATACACACCGTTCAAATAATGGAGGTTCAACTGTTGAATACTTTCGAAGATCTGTCTTTTATACCATACTTGGATTCAATCATCTCATCATTGGAGAGCAGATTCAATGACAATAACAAAATCAATTTTAGTCTATTTTCATTTCACCCAGTGGAAATGTTGAAACTTTCAAAAGATGAATTCAAATCTCACACAGAAAACATTATAATGGAGTATCAAATTGAAAACTTTGATGCTGAGGCAAGCACTTGGTTTGAGATTTGGTCAAATAAAAAGTCGGATTTTGAAATCAAAAGTCGCGATGGAATGATGGATTTATTATAATTCACAGACCTTTTCCCACCTATTAAGAAAGCAGTTCTTATTGCTTTAACATGACCAGTGTCAGCGTGCACTATTGAAAGATCATTTAGCACACTGAGAAGAAGTCAAAACGTGGCTAAGGTCAACAATGTGTGAAAATAGACATTTTTAGACTTTGCATCGTGACAGAATCAATGGCAGTAAAAGAAAACGAAAAGTAATGGACAAAGGGAATAATAAATTTGGTCAAGATCACAGATGTTTGCAGTTTCTTTTCAAAAAGTAATATTTATGAATAAGTCTGTAATTTTGTTTTATAATTGAATAAATATTTATGGAAAATATACAACAAAGAACTTTTTTTACGTTTTTTGATTCTGTTTATTCTTAAAATCACATTAATGTTTCAACGATAAAAATGACTTTAATTGAAACCATCAATATACTATTATTAATCTGATTATATATAGTAACAATTTTTTTTCGTAAATCAACATAACAAGAATTTAAATGATACTAATCGTTGTATATTTAAGTATTACATTAATATGTAGAAGCAATGGCGTAGCGAGGTGGGGGCAAAGGGGGACAGTTGCCCAGGGCGCCACAATTTTTGGGGCAGCCGGATTAAACGCAATATATATAAAATAGAACCCTTTTTTATAAATTTGAAAAACGAACGCTTTTGTCGTACGACTAATTTCACCAAAAAAAATTTGACCAAAACTAAATTCGTGATTAAATAATTTATAAATAATTAAATAAAAAATTTTTTTGTAGATGCTGATTTCGTCTTAAAAACGATTTTCGCTTAAAAAATTTTACTGGATGTTTCTTGATTAAATTAATTTTAAAACAATGATTTTACGGACAAATTGCCTTTTCCTGCGAAATCAAAGGCTATGAGAATAAAGTGCTTTATTCTTCAAATTTATACAAAAAAAGTTATAATTTTCAAATTTATGCAAAAAGTGTTCAAATTTTCACATTTATAAAAAAAGTTTATATTTTTCAAATTATTGCAAAATATGTTCTATTTTTAAAATAAACGATGAAAAAGGGATTTTATTTTTCTGTTTTCCAGTTTTTTTCTAGTTTTGTTATATTTTTATATTTTATATTTTTTTAAAATATTATTTTAGAATTTATTAATATGCATTTTATATTTGGCGTTTTTACATGTCTATTTTAATATCACAAAAATTTTTTTATAGTAAGCCCAGGGCGCCAAGTACTCTAGCTACGCCACTGTGTAAAAGTTCTCTACTTTGTTTTTTGCCCCCCCCATTTGGAAAAATTCCTGCGGACGCCCATGCTGCCAATTATGAGATATCTTAATGCAAATATATTAATTGAGAAAATATGAAAATAATATGCTATTAAAAATATTAATTTTCAAAAAAACCATATACGCGTGGCTTGTAAGTAAAAATATGAAATTTTGTGTGGCAGCGAATGTGTTAAGATATGATATTTAACTTGCTGCAAAATAATGTTAGTTGAGATTGTTTTTTCTACACGGTTCGTTTTATGATATCCAACTCATTTCACTTATTGCCGTCATTCAAATTTAATTTTGAACATGAAATTCATCAAAAAATAATAATGTTCAAATATTTAAATGAATCGCAAAAGAGACTCAGAACTTATGAAAAGCTAAAAGAGCATACAGAAACATATTTTTATAAATCTTAAAAACAACGATAAATATCAATAATCATGTATACACGATTATTCTAATTAAAAACCATCAAAGTGTGGTTTACAATGGACCAGAAATTAACAATTTCCAGAATTTTCTTCTAATACCCTGATTATTTCTTCACATATAAACTAGCTACATAATCTTCTGATTCTAAGTTCTAACCAACTTTAATTATTTATGAATATATGACGCTCGTAATTCAGGAATACTTAATCGAACGGAAATCGTCAATTTCTCTCGGAAATGACTGAATTTCTTTGCATCTTTAATAGATAGAGTACTCATTTTTGCTAAACAACAAGCTGATAGTCGTTTAAAATTAATTACTTAGATTAATAATTTTTTCATATTTTCAACTTGGTGTTCATTTGCTCGTTATGAAAACCAACAATATTTTTCATTCACTCTAACAAAACTTTTTAAGAAATAGAAAATTTCATAAATGAAAGACTTTATTAAAAATATGAAGATACATTTTGATATATACAAAATATCTGTTAAGTTTTTTATTTGGTGTAGGTAAAATTAATTTCCACGAAGTAACATATAAAAGAAACTGCAAATAGTTCTAATAAATGCATGCATGCATGTTATTTTTCAACAACATCTAATTTATACGGAATTTTCATATAATCATCAACCACAGAAATCTAATTAAATTTCAGATTTTCCAATAATACTTTGTATTTATTATTAAGTGGATTTTAAGAGTCTATATAAATAAAAAATCATTTTTAAAAATATATACAGGTATCCCCCTACAACACGGTCGATAGGTTCCTATAATATGACGTGTTATGTGAAACCGTGCTATAGGAGACTAGAAGCTGGTAGAAAAACAGGGGTTAAGTTCCAAAAAAATATTTTAATGCCACAGAAGAAACTTTATTTCTATTAAAAATAACAAAATAAATAAAAATCCAATTAAATATATAAAAAAGCAAATATAAATCAACGTAAATACATAAAAGACAAAAACAAAAATCGGTATAAATATATATGAATGTATATTATGAAATTAGTTTAGTAATTTTCTTCATAATCGCTGCTCAATTCAATTATAATTAATTACAAAAAATTAACTCCTTATTAATTACCTTTAAAAATTTAATAAAATCGATTCCTTTTAAATTAAAATTTATTTAAATATTTTTGTTTACTATTTCACAATTCCACACAATATGGGCTCCACAAAATGCTAAATCATATGTTATTACAAATGTATATGTTACAAAAAGAATTCATAACTATTGGATAAAAAAACACCTGCATAGAATCTATAAATTTAGGAATCCAACCAGCATACTGAGAGATTTTTTTGTAACAGCGAATTTGTGTACATACACAAAAAATAAATTAAGACTTGCATTCTTGAACTAATAAAATAAGGGTTTTCGCAAAATTGTATTTTATGTCAATATTATAATTTTCTTTAAAAAAGAATAGTGTTATAAGAGGTTTTCGGAAATTTTTTTAATCGTGTTAGAGTGAAATCGTGTTGTAGGATGGATACCTGTGTATTCACAATATGGCAACTGCTTAATGGTCATCGTCAACCACTAAACAAATTCCTAAATAATCATATTTATAGGTTCATTAGTAATTACGCTATTATATGCGCGTAATCCGATTAAAATATTCTCATCATCCCATTTATTATATCGCCTCTCAGTGCCTTATGAAAATTGGTTTATGATCAGGTTGACATGAATTGTCAAGGTTAGATAACAGAGAGAGATTTTAAAACAAGTGTTAACCAATGAAGAGTATAACGATCGATTTGGCAAGGAAAAACAGAGACTGTCCGATAAATGAGTACCGACAGTAGCACTAAAATAAAAAATGTGACCTCTATATATGCTGAAAATATGGCGATGAGAAAAAATAATATATTATTTTTAAATTAAATTAATCAATGATTTTATTTTGGTTCCTGGGATACTTTAAAGTTATACTAGACTAATGATCAAGGGTTAAAACATAATTCCTAAATCTATGAAAACTGAATTCACACAATATCAATCGATTTGTCAAATGTTGTGAATAATATTAAGTAAAATAATAATAATAATAATAATAATAATAATAATAATAATAATAATAATAATAATAATAATAATAATAATAATAATAATAATAATAATAATAATAATAATAATAAGTAAAAGGATGTGGAAATTGAAATCATGTGTTATTAATTTAAGTCCACTTGATTATCAAAATATATTAAAAAAACTGATTGCGTAATAATTTGCATTATTCTAACAACCAATTTAAATGGCGAATTAATTAATTTAATAATAATGATAATTATGCGTGCCAGAATTTATATTTATAAATTAGTCATTTACATATCCTTAACATCTCCCCTGTTTTCAAAACTTTAGCCATTCAACGTTGCGAATTATAATTTTTCCATCCCTGTCTCCATCTTTCTAACAACGACAAAAGATCCTGTATATCGGCCTTATTCTTTTTTCTCACATCTACTTTAACTAAAACTTCTTCCTTTATATCGAATTCTTGGTGTATCCGGTTCTCATTTTTATAATTTAAATTTCTTTGTTTTGATTGCACTTCCACTTTTTTATTTATATCGTTGTATATTATTTCATTATTGTTCCATTCTATAGATATCCGGAAACCAAATACTGCTTCTGAGGGACTCTTTCCAATTGTACTTTGAATAGTAGCATTTAAAATAAACTCAATTCCAGGTAACATTTCAACCCAATTCCTCTTAAGTTTGCCTCTTAATGATGTACTGATAAAATCTCGTATTGTTCGAAATTGTCACTCAATCCAACCATTAGTATTATGATGATAAGGACTAGAAAACGGTTCCACAACTTCTGATTTTACAACTATTTTTCTTGTTTTTGTTGTCAATGTTCTTCGTTTCTTCTACCGCATGATATTGATGGGTATTCTCTTCTGTTGTGTTAAATATCTTTAAGCGCAAAACATCTCATCTCTGCATGATGTGCTATCTGATTGCACTCTCTGGATTGGTACCCTTCTTTTCCACATTGGAAGCATTTCTGAACCACTCATATGACCCACCTCCTGACAATTCGAACATGTAATAACTGGTTTGTTTCTAACCAGCATTTCTCTTTGTAGGAATTTGTTCTAGAAATTATTTGCTTTCATCTTCGGTGTTGAATCATATCTTTGTTCACTCCGTTGTCTATTTGAAAGATTTCTGCTTTGGTTATGTCTATCGGCAAATCTTTGTCTTGTCTTGATATTACTCAAAATCGTTTCCTTCCTTCTATTTAGAACTGAAATTCCCGATACTTCAATATTTATATCCTCGGCCTTCTTTATCACTCCTTTTATTACTTCGACGCTCTTCGCATCTCTAATCTTTATTTCTTTCTGTGTATCCTTGTCTTTGACACAATGGACGAACAAATATGACATTAATTCGTTTTTGTCCCATTTGTGCTTCAACCATCTTTTCAACTTTTTCGAAATATATCCTTGTTCTTTTCGTAATTGCATAGAGTTAGAAAATTCCCTATCAACGTCGTTGGTTTTCTTGAAAGCCTTTTTCAATCTGTCTTCAAATTTTTTTTCTTCTATTGCTTCATAAATTGGTAACAACTTTCTTGCGATCAAACATTTGATCATCATACTTTGCCTGGATTGTTCTAGTCCACATAATTGGAAATATCTCTTGCATTCTTCAATATAAGTTTTCTTTAAATACATTATTTGCAGCAAATGGCTTAAATTATCACTTTATTGTTTTGAAGGAATCATTGATACTTATAATACAATATATATTTTATTTATAAATTAGTTATTTAAATATCCCTAACAATATGAATTAATAAAAAAAATAAAAGTTAAGATTACCGCATATTTTTTGCTTCATCGATAAAGTCATCTTCATTCATTGCTCCTTCTACCATTTGCTTTACAGCAACTGGCATTCGTCTAAATTCACCTTTTTTAACAACCTTATTTAACAATAAACATCTTAAATTAAAATAAAATAAAACATACGCCGAATTGACCTTTTCCAATTGGCGTACTGTTGAGTTTAAGTTCCGCTGGATCTAATTCAAATTCATCAAGTCCCATGCCCGCAGTGACTGGGCTTTCATGATCCCGCATTGGGGGAGATCTGAGTCGTTTAACTAAGCCACCTGAATTGTGTTTGTGATAATGTATAACGTCACTTATAGTTTGAAATGCATGCTTTTCTGATAAATAGTACATATACGATGGTGCCCCACCCTCTGCACTAGGAACTTCAATGTGATGGAAGTGATAATGATGGACTTTTAATTTTCCAGCACTAAAATTTGATAATAATGTAAATATTTAAATAACTTTCAACTTTTCTGGATCTTTGGAAGTAACAGATAGAGTATAAGTGTTCTTCTTACTGACTGAATCTCGAACAAGAAAACAGCCTTCACGATTTTCTTCTAGAAGTATAGATTCAGCTTGCTGGCGAGTAAGATCCTTGTAATACCAATCAAAAGTTGTCAAACTATTTGGTTTATGAATGTAATTTGTGGGAACGTATCCAGCATCTCCCGCTGCACTTTTAACATACCACCATTGAGAATTACTACTATCCACTACAAAATATCTCTCTCCTTTTTGTAGTGGAAGTTGATTTTCTCTTACTGGATTATAGTTGTGAACTGCAATAACCCATTTATCACTATTTTCATCCTAAATTAGTAATTTTGTAAATTTTCAATTATAATTTAATGCAGAGCTTTCCAACCGGTGTGTCGCGCGAACATAATGAAAAGTCACAGAGTCCCTTCATTTTATAAACTTTTTAACGATTGTTAGACTGAAATACAATACACATATATAGTCCGTCGTGTTTTAGTTGCAAGAACGCTTGTTTACCCTATTTATTTAAATCTTGTTTTCAGTCATGAACTATCCTTTTCTGCCATTTATTTCGATATTTATATTTAAATATGTTTCATTGTCTCTTGTATAACGGTTTACCATATGGCGTAAGTTGTATGACGTCTGGTTTTCTGGTAAAACTGATTTGCTGTGTCGCGAAATGATCGAAGTCTAAAAAGTGTGTCACAAGCATGAAAAGGTTGGAAAGCACTGATTTAATGTAACATTTATTAATCTAGGCCTGCAACGCTCAAGTACTGTTTAAACCAGCCATGCACAACCTTTTCAATGATGTGGGCGACAGGACAATTACAAAAACTAAAACTCTAGAACCAGTTATTATTATCACTATGTTTATGCATGCTAGATAGTAATGCCTCTAATAAATCCGATCTTTTTGTTTGAACTTTCATTCGATAAAGTTCGACAAGCTCTTCAAAAATTTCATAATCTATTGTTATACAACGGGCATATATATACATAATTGAGCAACTGAAGTAACATCGGTAGATTTCATCAACAGCTAACGAAAATTTGATACAATTTTTGAATATTGTTGGAAATTGATTCACAATATCAGCTGAAATATCAGTAATACCTCGTTGTATTGTCATTCGGTTTAAGCTTAGCGCTTCAAATTTCGAGGTGCATTTTGTACAACATTTTTTTCGATGCCACGATAAAGCATTTTTTTACAAAATCACCATCAGTATACGGTCGTTACGATTTAGCTATTAAATGAGCAATATCAAAGCTTATTTCAACTGATTGCTTGCTCTGCGGACTCATTGCACTTTTTAAAAATATTTTGCTGTGCTTGTAGTGATTTGACCATTGAAGTAATTTGTTGTTTTCTTAAAACACCAGAATACTTTTCATCAAAATCAAAATGTTTAGTTTGAAAATGTCTTTTTAAGTTATAATCTTTCTCCACAGCAATTGTTGCTTTACAAATTAAACATATAATGTTACCTTTATGCTCGACAAAACAAAACTTTTCTGTCCATTGCTCTTGGAATACTCGTCTTTCATCTTCTAACTTCCGTTTATTAAGTTATTTTGATACCGACATATTCTTTTTTATGACCAAATTAAACAAAAAACTGAATAAAACTATGCAAAGTACAAACTCAAACAGAAGAGTAAAAAAAATTTTTATCACCCCATTTAAAAAATGTTGGGTTTGCATGTCATACTGAGATTCATTTTTTAAGTAATAACATAAAATATATCAAGCAATTAGAATTCATTTTTATATATGCGGACATAAAAAAATCTCAACCAGTAATTGAGAGTACTTTTTAGTGTCGTATCATTTCATATCGGATTATTTTCTGATGCATTTCAATGCAATTGCATAATTTCACAATTAATATACAACAATTTTTTTTTATTTAAATATACAAATTATAAATAAATTAGGGCCGCGGGTTGTGAATGGCTGGTTTAAACGTACACGGCAAAGTATTTTTGTGTAGTCAACACAATGCAAATTTAAAATGTGATTGGTACAGCTTATATAATCAATTACAGGGTTATTCCCTATTATAAAGCGACTTTTCATAATTATAAATCATTTATTCAATATTCTAAATCATTTATATAAAATTATAAATTAATTATTCATAATTCTAAATTATTTATTCAATATTCTAGTTATGACGTCTTCAACTTCTAAATTCATAAAATCAATAAATCAGTAGTAAATGCAATTAAAATATATATTTTCCAAAAACACGCTAAATCCAATATTATTAAAACAAACAACTTTCCATAACTCTCCCCTTCTTTAAGGAACTGCCCATCTCTTAAGCCATTCAATTCGTCTGAGTTTCTTTGTCGTCCCGTCACTCAATTCCACCTGGTGTTCTGACAAAAACTTTGATATGACAAAAGGACCTTCATACTGTAGTCCATCTTTGTCGCGATTTTGTGGTTCTTTCCGAACTAATACTTTCTCCCCCCACTGTGAAACATCGATTCGTTCTCTTCTCTGTTTCCATCTCTTTCATTCGTTTAGCTGCTTTCTCACTGTTCTCTCTTACCAATCTATGTATCTCAACTGTATCCAATGTCGTCTGAGGCAATGTCGAATGAAGGTTAATCTTCCTCCCAAAAACAATTTCAAATGGAGAAAATCCCGTCGTGCTCTGCTGTGTCACGTTGATACAAAATTCTACTCGAGGAAGTAACTCCGCCCAATTTCGCTCTCCTAGTCTACCTGCTAATGATGTTGCCAGCAAGTCTCTGACTGTCCGTATTGTTCTCTCAACTAAACCGTTAGATTGATGCTGATATGGTGAACTGAACTGTTGCGTAATACCCAGTCTTCCTAGATTTGTTTTCATAAAACCACTATCGAAGTTCTTCCCTCTGTCTGACAGACAATTTCGCGGTTTTCCGAAACGGTATATCCACTTCTCCAATATGGCTTTGAAAATCGATCTCTCGCCTTGTCTCTCCAGTGCGGTCAGACTGACCATTTTGCTAAAACGATCAATAATAACTAGCATATACTTATACACTCCACCATTCTTCATGTGTGCTATATCAATGACCAACTGCTCTAAAAATTCTGAAATTATTATCGGCAACAATCGTTCCTTTGTCTTCTCCTGCACTATTTTCCTTCTGCAGCATATCTCACATACTCTCAAACAGTTTTGTATAGTTTCTTGCATGTTTGGCCAAAAAAATATGTTGCTCATATAGCTAATTAATTTCTTTACTCCAATGTGACACATTTCAGTATGTATTCCTTTAACTAACGTATTTGAATAGTCTATCGGCACCAGGATGACATCTTTACCGTTCTTCTCTAATAATAAAAACCCATCTTCTAATTTTATGTTGTTATGCAAATTGAAAGGAAATTTCTTTCAAGTCATTTTTTTCCTCTTCTCCCTGTAACACTCTTGTCATGTGAATGAAATATACATCATCTTGTTGCTTTTCTAAGAGTTTTGTCATCGTCTTCTGTAATGAACTGATATGTCTTACTCTGGCTTTTTCTTCTTTTGCGTCTTCATGTCTAGTCTGGAATTGTGCACATAATATCCCTTTAATCCTTGATATTCCGTCCGCATTTCCGTGTTCCTCTCCTTTCCTATATTGAAGATCGAAATCATATCCGGAAAGGTTGGTTAGCCAGGTTTGAAATTGCGGGCTTATCGGTTTTTTTGTGTATCTCATGAAAACCAACGCCTTGTGATCCGTTCGTACTACAAATGACTTTCCGTATAGATATTGTTTAAAATACATTACATATTCGTGTATAGCAAGTAACTCCTTCCTAGTCACACAATAACCTTTTTCATGTGCGGTCAAGTGTCTCGACCCATATCCAATTACCACTTCAGTACCATCTTCTTTAGCTTGACATAAAACTGCTCCGATGGCCCCAAAACTAGCGTCTGTATCCAGAATAAAGTTTCTATCCATTCTTGGGTAATCTAGAATTGGAGCTTTACACAACTTTGTTTTAAGTAATTCAAAACTTATGTTGCAATCTTCTGACCAATTAATTAATTGGTCATACCTAAAAAGGATCTTAATTGTTTGGCACATACTGGTATTTCTGCATCTTGAATCTCTTTAATCTTCTTGTCGTTCGTTTTTATCCCACTTGCACTTACAGTGTGCCCTAGGAATGTCAATTCTTCTTTATACAGATTACATTTTTCTGGGTTAATTCTCAACCCCGCTAGTTGAATTCTTCTGAATACTTCCTCTAATCGGTTATTGTGTTCCTCTTTGTCTTTTCCATAGACAAGAATGTCGTCGAGGTAGACAACAACGCCCTTAAATAATATTCCATCAACATTGAGTGCATCATTCTTTGAAACGTCACAGGGGCGGTTGCTAGTCCAAAAGGAAGTCGGTTAAAACAAAACTGTCCTTGCCTTGTACTGAAAGCCGTGACCTCTTGAATTTCCTTCGCCATTCCAACTTGATAATATACTTGACCTAGATCGATGGATGTGAAATATTTTGAATCTGCCAGACAATCCAGTAGAAATCGTGTATCTGGCATTGAAAAGATATCTTTTCAGTGATCGCATTCAACCCTCTATAGTCGACACACATCCTTATTGATCCATCTTTCTTAGCCACAATCACTAGTGGCGCGTTCCATGCACTTTTGCATTTTCTAATAACTCTCGCTTCTAATAAGTTTGTGACAAGTTCGTCAAGCTTTTGTTCTAAATGCATTGGTTGTCTTCTTGGCTGTAACATTACAGGCCCACCTACTATATTCATTTCATGTTGAACAACTTCCGTAAACCCGAGATCAAACGTTGAAGCCATAAAAATACCTTTGAACTTCCGTAGCAATGTGTCTAACTGTTCATTCTTCCTGTCTCCAAGCATTAATAATGCTTTCTCTTCTCGTTGTGAGTCCACATATGTCCTCCATACTTGTGACGCTTCAATATTGTCACCTCTACCAATCGAATACCAAATCTCTCCATTGTATATACACCCCCAATGAAATCTGGGCGTATATCTTTGACAACTATAACATTAATAATTCTTTTTTTCCCATTCCAATCAGCTTCTATCGTCATTGCTCCTAACGGTCTTTCCATTCCCGTCGAAAATACTCCACAAAGAGAAATTGTGCTCTGCTTCAACCTCGGTTTCCCAATTTTTGTCCAACTTTTTTCACTCATAACTGATACTGACGCTCCAGAGTCCCAAAGCATGTCAATCGCCGTCAATTACTATCTTACTCCACTTTCTTCTGTCTGTCGTCTCATATATCTTCTGCATCATGTCTTCATTTCGCTTCTTTCTACTGATTATTGTGTCGACTCCACTGACGAAATGAAAGCAATGGGATCGTCCTTGTTTTTTGGTTTATCCATTTATTTTTTTATCGTTTCTTCGTAATTACTGTATAAATCTTCTGTGAAATCACCATTATTTCTTTCGTGATCTTCTTCGTAAATACATGCCACTCTCTTCTGATATCCATTTCTATTTTTAAGCAAAAAACAATCTCTGAATCCATGACCTTCTTTTCCACAGATTAGACATTTGTCTTTCATAGGACATTCAAAACGCCGGTGCCCTTTTTCTCCACAACAAAAACACTGACCTGGTGTCAGTTTCACTGGATGAGGCGAATCTCTTCCTTTGCTGTCATTAAATAACCTTCTTGCAATATCTTTAAGCGATACTGTAGGTATTCTTCTCTCTGGTTCTCCTGTCTCATATCGTCCTCTATAGCGTTCATTTTCATTATTGTCTTCATTTACAATTGGTGCAAACCGACCATTACCAGGTCTATTCCTCTCATGATTAATCTCTCGGTGTTCGTCGTGTAGATGTGCAGTTGTCTTCACAATTGTTCTTTGGTCTCGTCTACCCTCGAATTTACCATTTTTCATCACTGATGCGTAAGAGTCTCTTCTTATGGCATCAATATTGAATTTATTGTCATTCGTCATCTCGATCTTCTCCTGAATTTTTGCCATATCCCTGGCATCTTCAAAACTTGTCACTTTCCCTGATAAGAATATTTCTTTTACTCTATCGTCTTTCGCTCTGTTTGAAATAATGTCTCGAACAATCTGTTCATCAAACATTCCAGAGCTAAATACACTTTTAACTAAACTTCTTACTCGTATTTCGAAGACTTGGAATCTTTCATCTCTCTCTTGCTGAATTTGAGCTAGTTCCACAATCTTGTTAGTAATGGTTTTCCTTACTGTAAAAGTTTCTATAAACCACTCTTTTGCCATTTCATCGATCATCTTCGCTATTTTCGCCGCTTCACATAACATCGATGCCGCATCTGTCAACAAAAGATCCAATGCGTCTACTAGACTTTGATCTTCTATTCTCAGCCATTCCATAATATCCTTTAGCCAAAGTTCGGCTTCAGATCCAACTTTTCCGTCAAACTTTCTTACATTAAAATTTAGCATCTCACGTGCTTGTTTTGGACAAGGAATCTAACATATTCTTAGTTCCTTTCTTTTTCCCTATCGCATTGATTTCCTTGGCGTGGGCGCCAGTTATGATGTCTTCAACTTCTGAATTCATAAAATCAATAAATCAGTAGTAAATGCAATTAAAATATATATTTTCCAAAAACACGCTAAATCCAATATTATTAAAACAAACAACTTTCCATAACTATTCTAAATCATTTATATAAAATTATAAATTAATTATTCAAAATTATAAATTAATCAAAATAAAATAAATTATTCTTATTATTTATTCTAAAAATTAATTTTGTCCCAGAAGAAACATAAGAAAGCTACGAGGACAGTGTATAACTTTTATGTATTAATAGCAAACAAATAACCACATAATCATGTCACAGATTGCATTGTAACACGCAGAGACGCAAGCAGTAGGTAAAAAACCCTTCGAGATTTGTCTTTTTTCAAGGATAATATTTAAAAAAGTATTAAAGTTAATTAAATATATTTATAAAAAAATATTAAACTCCAACATATTTAATAAAAAACATCAAAATGTTAAAAGAATTCCCCGTTGTATGCAAAAACAAGGTATTCCCGCATTCTCTCATAATACAAACCATATAATATAGACGGATCCACATTCATTTCAGCAATAACCCCGGCTACATTCTCTTTTATCATTACAGATGTCGTTGGTTCGGGTCTAATTGCTGAATATCTGCTTTAAATTGTTGATAATATGTTTTCAATTGGATTCAGATCCGGGCTATAAGGGGGTCAATATTTTATGATAATACTTTTTTCTACGCAAAAATATTTTACAATATCACTATGGTGAAATCTTGCATTATCCATAACTAATATATAATTTGCTTTTATTTGTTGTATATTATAAGCTTCATTTAAAAATTCCAACAGTTTCTCAGCATTATATGCACCATCGATCAATTTAAAATGGTTTATCTTTTCAGCGCAAATAATGGCAAGTAGAGATACATTTCTGCCTCGGTTAGCTGGAACAAGCTTTATGGCATCTGTATTTATTGGTGAATAGCCATAATGGTTGCCAGGATGTAGGTTAAAACCACTTTCGTCTAAAAAAATCAATCGGCTGTTAGGAATAAGACGAAGTTCTCTTGCATAGATCTTTCTAGTATTTATCAGTTCGGTAGATACGGTTCTTACTGATCTTTTTTTATTCTTTTGTGCGTTATAGGTAGCGCTTTTAATGTTTTCGATATTTTTGACTGGGAAAATGAGAGACCTGAGTTATAAAGCTTTTCTTGCATGCCTCTCTGTCTCAAGCTTGGATCTTCTTGAATTATTTGATTTAGTTGGATATTTACATTATAATCCAATGGTTGAGGTGTTTTGGTCCGGATTTTTTAAGTATAGATTTGACATAATGATTTAACAAAATTCAAATATTTATTCTATCACAATTCTTAATTATTTAAACAAAAATAAATTAATATTTTGTTAAAAGGGTTTTGTGTGATTAATGTTTTTCTAATCACAACTATTCTCCCCTCCTAATTTGATTTCCATGCTGGTTTTAGACGATCAACTGATACATTCTCCCCATTCGATAGCTTGAAATATTTTAGTTGCTTTTCTAATACACGAAACGGACCTGTATATGGAGCTTCTAATGATTTTCGTACATCTTTTTGATTTATTGGGAGTTTCCTTTAAATAGAATTTCTTCTTTCAATTCCGCGATTTCATCCATTAATGCCTGGATTTTAAAATTGTCATTCGAATATAGTGTTTCATTTTCATCCAATTCTTCCGTAGACTTTTCTTGAAAACCTGTGATTATGAGCTTAATATCCTTTGGAAGAGCTTCAATAAACTTGTGTCGCAATAACCGTTGGTCTGTTATTTGGGCTTCTGTGAACGCCGTACTAATCCTCTATAGAAATTATGTGGGCTTCAAATCGTCTAGATTAAATTTTCCAAGTGGCTTGGCAAAATTCTTCATAATAATTCCTTTGATGCATTGGTAAGATTCATTAACTGTCTCTGGAATATTGACGACGATATCTTCTGGAAGATAAGCCACAACGTGATGATATTTGAGACAATTTGAATTAGGATTCTAGCTGTCTGAACCATAGAGCTGGATTTGATTAAAACTCGCAAAATAGCATCTTCTGATTGTTGTTGAATTGCCGCGTGGTCGCCAATGTTATGATTTGACATAATGATTTAACAAAATTCAAATATTTGTTCTATCACAATTCTTGATTATTTAAACAAAATTGAATTAATATTTTGTTAAAAGGGTTTTGTGTGATTAATTCTTTTCTAATCACAACATATAGTACTTAAGCTGCTGCCAGTTTCAACACACGCATGTATGCTTAAATTGAGGGTCGTGGCAATAAATGCCGTTGTTTGGTTCGCGTCTTTCAACCGTTTAATTGTTTTTATGGCTTCGTTGGTGATTACCTGGCATTGTTTACGTTTAGACTTGGTTGTATTGTTGTTATTTGCATCAGGATTGGACTCGTTCATCATGAATTTTAAATCGTTTCTTTTTATTATTTTTAAAATGATCCAAAACAATAAATTAATTCTAGAATATTGAATAAATAATTTAGAATATTGAATAAATAATTTAGAATTAAATAAATAATTAAATAATTTAGAATAATTAATTTATAATTTTATATAAATGATTTAGAATATTGAATAAATAATTTAGAATATTGAATAAATAATTTAGAATATTGAATAAATAATTTAGAATTAAATAAATAATTAAATGATTTAGAATAATTAATTTATAATTTTATATAAATGATTTAGAATATTGAATAAATAATTTAGAATATTGAATAAATATTTAGAATATTGAATAAATAATTTAGAATAATTAATTTATAATTTTATATAAATGATTTAGAATATTGAATAAATAATTTAGAATATTGAATAAATATTTAGAATATTGAATAAATAATTTAGAATAATTAATTTATAATTTTATATAAATGATTTAGAATATTGAATAAATAATTTAGAATATTGAATAAATAATTTAGAATATTGAATAAATAATTTAGAATATTGAATAAATGATTTATAATTATGAATAGTCGCTTTATAATAGGAAATAACTGTAATTAACAGTTTATGCATAGAAATTGTAAAATGCAGACCAGTGGTATATTGTATATTATTTTTATGGATTAAAGTTGTTTCATGGAATTATAAATTCATTATTTACTCCTTCCAAATTTATTGCAGCTGACTTTTGAGAGACATTTACATTAGTATGTGTTGTCTTCCTTTGGGAAGCATTAATTGGTTGAAGCATAGAACTATTAGTTGTAGGCATCGATTGAACAATTTGATTATTTGTATTATTTGATTGAGGAGGATTTTCATTAATATTAGTATTATGAGTATTGCCAAGAATCGATCCTAAAGCTTCAATCCCGTTTCCCTGATTCGCTAAGGCTGCTGCTACTATTCTCTCTCCGAAATTTCCATTAGTATTAGATGAATTCCTTCTATCTACCGGGCCTGGAGGTGATGCTACTTGACAACCCATTGAACGTCGATTTATATCATCACAACAGCTATAACGACCAGGTTTCTTCCATATTCCAGGATGATATCGAGGAAGAAACGTTGCCAATCGATCTTTCGCATCTAGGAATGAAATATTAAATATATTAATTTTAATTAATTACTAAAATTTACAATATCGAATTAAATTAATCCAATCGTCTCGTTCAGCAGCACTATTTGCCACAATATATAAGATATTTCTATTTGTACTAAGTATATCATCAACGTAAGCTATCTAAAATAAATACACTCAATTCTGTTTTAGGTTTTATGATAACGTTTCAAAAGATTTTTTAAGCGATTCATAAATATATGCTAAAATACTAATTTGGAGATATAAGATATGATTTGAGAGACCACAAATTTAGCACAATTGCTCATAGCATTATATTCACAAAATTTTCAAAAACACCCTTAATCTGCACAATTATTAATTACACTTCTAATCTTTCGCGCTGGGATGGATATTTCCATTCTGGTACGGTCAGAATCNCGTTGTTTGACATTTTTTTCTGAAGAAAATTAAGGAAACTTGGAAAAAATGCCCCCTGCCTTGTGGGCCCCTATGCATTGCTTACTCTTGCTATATGGTAGCTACGCCACTGCACGTAATTGGATTCGCTTTTCGTTTAAATTTGTTTATGAGGCTATCAATTTTATTTACATCTGCCCGGCTTTTCTTTACTAACTTATTTCTTGTCAATTTAGAGATCTCAAGGCTTTCACATTACCATTTTCTTCTGGGTAATTTTATCAATTTTTAAATTAAATTTGGGTTCCCTTTTATCTCAGGTTTCCCCTTTATTTTCTTAGATAATTAATTTTAATTTTTTAAAAATATTTATTTATGGAAACCTCCCATTGATTTGATTTTTTTGTATTTGAATTTGTCTTATCATTTGGCATTCGTCCATATCAATTACAGTAATACCTCGTTACAGTAATAGCCTCTTACAACGCTCAAAGAAAATTTTTTTTATATGAAAAAATCATTAAAAAGATAACATTTTAAACTTAAACTTAAATCAATATTTAATTAAAACTTAATTTAAACTTAAATCAATATTTAATTAATATATTAATATATTTAAATCAATATTTAATTATTTAATTTAAACTTAAATCAATATTTAATTAGATTTAAAATTTAAAATATAAAAAACTTTTTTTATAAAATAAAATATTAAAAAATTTAAAATTTAATTAAAATAAAATATAAATAGGATATAATAGATTAGCCGCGGAGACTATATCAATATTCAACTAAATTAATACTTAAATTAATATTTAATTAGATTTAAAATTTAAATTTTAAAAATATTTAAAATATAAAAAACTTTTTTTTATTAAAAAATTAAAAATTTAATTAAATTACAGAATTTAAAATTTTTAAAAAAATAGGAAATATTTTTTGGGTAATTAAAATAAAATATAAATAGAATATAATACATTAGCCTGGTCGTTTCAAATTATGATCCAGATTATAGAGCCCTGGAGATAGTGTGTAAGGACAAAGTATCATTAATCCTCAATGACCAGTGCTGATGTATTTTAAAAAATTAAAATTTATCTAAAAATTTATCTAAACGCTCGAAAATAATTTTTTTTTGATATGAAAAAATCATTAAAAAGAAAACATTTTAAACTAAATTAATATTTAATTAGATTTAAAATTTAAAATTAAAATAATATTTAAAATATAAAAAAAATGTTTTTTCTTATTAAAAAATTAAAAATTTAATTAAATTACAGAATTTAAAATTTAAAAAAATATTTAATTAGATTTAAAAATAAATTTTAAAAATATTTAATTAGATTTAAAATTTAAAATTAAAAAAATATTTAATATAAAAAACGTTTTTTTATTAAAAAATTAAAAATTTAATTAAATTACAGAATTTAAAATTTTTAAAAATTAGGAAATATTTTTTGGGTAATTAAAATAAAATATAAATAGAATATAATATAATAGATTATCCTCGGAGACTCTATATAAAAAAACGTAAACCGTCCACCAATATTCATCTAAATTAATACTTTTCATTAGATTTAATTAGATTTAAAATTTAAAATTAAAAAAATATTTAAAATATAAAAAACGTTTTTTTTATTAAAAAATTTAAAATTTAATTAAATTACAGAATTTTAAATTTTAAAAAAATAGGAAATATTATTTGGGTAATTAAAATAAAATATAAATAGAATATAATAGATAAGCGGCGGAGACTCTATATAAAAAAACGTAAACCGTCCATCAATATTCAACTAAAATAATACTTTTCATTAGATTTAATTAGATTTAAAATTTAAAATTAAAAAAATATTTAAAATATAAAAAACGTTTTTTTATTAAAAAATTAAAAATTTAATTAAATTACAGAATTTAAAATTTTAAAATAAATAGGAAATATTTTTTTGGGTAATTAAAATAAAATATAAATAGAATATAATTAAACCAATAAATCCATTATAAAATACGAAATAAATTTATTATTCCCCAACAATAATCAGTAGATTAGGGTAAAATATTTAAATACAGCCTGATCTTTGACAACGTAAGATTAAATACCGATATCCTAAAAAGAATTTAATTAATCAAATTCATCAAGTTCCACGAAATCTAAGTTTTTTCATAGATAAAATAGAAAATACTATAATAAAATTATTACGCAATATTATCATTTTTATTGAAAGTATGGTAAGTTTACAATTTTCAAATACTTCTATATTTTAAAATTATGTAATATAAATGAAATTTGATAATAATTATCACAAAAATATGTTTCTTCCTTATTTAAAATGATATTTCTAAAAAATATCGAATTTCAAATTTTGACAAGTATCTCAATATCAAAGTAATATTAAAATACTTTTATTAAAAGTTAAAAATGAACATTTTAAAAAGACTAATTCTAATAAAAAATGCCCACAATTTTACAATATTAAATATTAATACTATTTAAGTCAAAAATACCACGAACTTGAAAAACGTTTTTCTTATTATCCAGATCTTCGTCTTGAACCTTTTCGACAAATTTTAGAAAGTTTAATAAAAGTGTACATTTTTCTTTCCCTCGGTTCTATAAAAGTGTCAAAAAATATATTAAATAAGAGTTAATTTACTCCTCCTGATATTTCAAAATATTTTAAATATGTAGGTGTCAATACAAATTCTTTAAGTTTATAACAGTCTCTAGAAAATATATTTTTCCTTTGGCTTCTCTTACACATCCGTGAAATCTTCAACTCTTGATCAGAAGATACCATCATATTTAATAACATATAATTTATAATTTATCGTTTAGCATATCTAAAATTATATGGGAATAAATTTCCATAACCATGTTGTAGAAATAATTTATTTATCAAAATATTATTTATAATTCCACTAAATTCAACTTTATTTTTATGCATTTGAACAATCTTTCAATAAAATACAATTTCTTTTTAAATATGTCATTTATCTTTCCTTTAATAATGTATAAATTGTACGATATATTTTTAAATATTTATTTTTTTTATTATTATGTTCAAATTGAATGAATATTGTTAACTTTATGATATTTATATATAATACGTAGCATGAATTATACACTTTAGAAAATTTTTGTAAAACTAGACAATGTTTCTATTAAAACGTCGTGAGACAATCGAAGTTAAAATTTCGTGACTTTTCAATTCTCACTCTTATGCCAAAATTTTGATGTTAATTTCTCTAAGATTGGAAGTAAGGACGATTTTGTTGTTAATTATAAATTGTTATTTAAACTTCGTTTTCATTTTTTCATTTAGCTGCAAGGATGTAGGTTTGAGTAAGATGGTCGGTTATCATTGATTTTTGAAGCGAAATACAAGCCAATCCTGCTCCTTTTTCGTTTTTGGGTCCACAACCCGCAACAACCTTGTAGGTTTACAAATTTATCACCGGAAGTCCTACTGACTTCGTGGTTTCGTGCCACGGCGGTAGTGGGTTAATTGCCCTCTGAGGTGTCTAGCATAGTTTCGGTTGTGTCAGCTAAAATGAAAATAATTAATCATATTCGGCGTTGGAGTACATTTTGCTGCAACGTCTGCACATAACAATAAGGCCTACCGTAACGAGTCCAGTGTGGCCGTGAAAGTAGGTAAATTTTAACTAATTTGACTTTTCTCACAGTAATATCACATCTAAATTTTACATATCATAAATTTCCTCTAGATATGATATATGGATCCGCAAAATCGATCTGCCAGAAAAAAGTTCTCAATTATAACCATGAAAAAGGCTAAATGGATAGTCTGCATCCCATAGATATTTTTTCATTATAATATATAAATAAAAACCAACGAAAATATAGACTTTCAAGTAAAACTGTTTCCACCGCTAAGTATGTGCGCGCATTCCAACAGGCAAACACAATCAACAATTAATGCGCATACAGGCACGATACAGTAAACTCAGGATTGAACAGTATGCATTATCAACATTGTTGTGGTCAAAGGCACACGGACGGTTTAAAGTTAAATAATTATGAAGCCGTTCAAGGAAGAGTCGATGACACAACCCCTTGAAACAGCAATAAAAATTAAATAAATATTGTGTAAATTAATGTTACTGTGTGATGGTGTTTGTTGAATTCCATATTGATACATTATTACATTGAAGGAATGACGCATATAATCAACATAAACTGTTAACATGTTAAACAAACATATGCTGATTATATACGAAAAGAATATGAAAAGCCCTGTAATGTAAAACTCAACAAAGCATAAAACAATGTCTTAAGAGTTTAACTTTGTACCTGAAAATAATGTAGAAAATGATTAACGTAATATAAACTAAAATTTCACAACCATTTTGTATTTTTAATAAACCAAAATAATTAAATTATTACATCATTAAGTGAATGAATATTTACAGGAAATTTTTCAATAGTAAATTTTTCTTCTTCCATTTCTTCTTCAGTTTTCGGTTTTGCTTCTTGAATATCTAATAAGTTTCCAGAAATATATAAAAAATCGAAATTCACTGGATTCAAATTTAAATAATCCTTCCAACTAGAGTAAGACAAATCAATTCTTTTTTCAATGGAATCTATTGAATATCTGTCTGAATTCTAAATTTGATAAAAATGTTCACGATATTTATTATAAAATATAATTTTTGAAATTTCTAGCTATAACATTTTAGTTTCAAAATGAGAATAGTAAACTTCAATATCAGAATAGTAAATTTCACTATGAGAAATTGATAAAATTAAAATGAGAAAAGTAAGCCTAATTTTCTACAAATTGTTTAAATTAAACACTAGAATTTCAATTGTTTATGTGTTTGTATAGCAAAATTAAAAGATCCAAAATGTCTGCGAAAATTAAAAAATTAGAAAAAGATTTATCAAAATTACAGAGGTAAAGCCCTGGGGCTTTTTTAGCCTGTGGTTTAATTTAATTTAATCCGAATATTTTGTCGGATAAACTCGGAGTATATATATATATATATATATATATATATATATATATATATATATATATATATATATATATATTATATATATATATATATATATATATATATATATAATAATAATAATAAATATAATAATAATAATAATAATAATACCCATAGGGGGACAGAATATTTTGTTGGATAAACTCGGAGTATATATTTGTTTTATTTGTTTTAATCTAGGGCTTTTTTTACCTGATACCCTTTGGGGCTTTTTTATTTACCTGATCCAAAATATTTAGCAAAATTACAGAGGGAAAATATTTAGCAAAATTACAAAGGGGAAAGATTTAGCAAAATTACTGAAATTCAATTAGATTATTTTGTTGAAATGATCGAAAAAAACTATCGTATTACATTAACGGAACTCGGTGCAGCTTT